>PITA01000414.1:97388-282095 GCA_004023965.1 Spilogale gracilis | reverse complement strand
TACACACACACACACACACACACACACACACACACACACACACACTGGAATATTATGCAGCCATCAAAAAACCTGGAATTTGCAATGATGTGGATGGAACTAGAGGGTATTATGCCAAGTGAAGTAAGTCAACCAGAGAAAGAGAAAGACAATTATCATATGATCTTACTGATATGAGGAATTTGAGAAACAAGACAGAATCATAGGGGAAGGGAGGAGAAAAAAGTGAAACAAGATGGGAGCGGAGAGGGAGACAAACCATGAGAGACTCTTAATCTCAGGAAACAAACTGAAGGTTGCTGGAATTAGGGGGGTGGGAGGGATGAGGTGGCTGATTGATGTACACTGGGGAGAGTATATGCTATGGGGAGTGCTGTGAATTGTGTAAGACTGATGAATCACAGACCTGTACCCCTGAAAGAAATAATACATTATATGTTATTTTTAAAAATGGAAAAATTTTTTAAAAGTAAAAACTCATACAAAAAAGAGATCAGACATGTGGTCACCAGAGGCAGAGAGTGGAAGAGGGGGAATTGGAGGAAGGTGGTCAAAAGATCAAAATTTCTAGTTCTGAGGAAGTGCTGGGGACGAAAAGTACAACATGCTGACTATAGCCAACACAGCGGTACGATATATAAGAAAGCCATTAAGACTGTAAATCCTCTGAGCTGTCATCACAAGGAGAATTTTTTTTTCTTTCTTCTTTTCTTTCATTGTATCTATATGAGATGATGAGCATTGGCTAAACCTTTTCTGGTGATTATTTCACAATATGAATAAATCAAACTATCGTGCAGAATACCATACTGCTAGCAATGTAGGTCAATTATTTCCCAATAAAACTGACAAACAAACAAAAAAAAGAAGTAGTAATCCAATGAGCAGCCATGTATCAATGGAACGACAGCATCTGTGAGGGCTATAGAGGGAAAAGCGAAAGGAAAACGTTAAGTGAGAGTGACCTGATAAGAAGTAGGTATGCTAATGCACAGTTAGAACTAGATTGAGCTTCTTCTTCAGGCTTAGAAGGGTCTAGAATTAAATATGACATCTTCAGAGTGACAACTGGTTAGTTTAGGTCTCAAAGGTTTATTGTGTGAGACAGGAGAGAAGAATGGCGGCTCCTCCTTACTATGAAACAGCTGTATCTCCTGCCTCTTCCAAGACTTCAGGTTCCTCATCTGGCAAGCACTGGGTATCAACACATCTTCAACCATGTCTTTAAAGGATATTCAAAAATTTTGTGAAGCAGATCAAAATGTCTTGTCACTAAAATCAAAACAAGATTTGTTCATTCAGTGGGGAAAATGTTAATGACTAAAAATTTCTTAATATAAAGTATTCTTTTGTATGTTTTCTTCAACTGTTTTATCTCCTGTTTATTTCTTTCCTTTTCTATATTCCGGGAGGGGTAGGCAGTATGATAGAATCATTAACAGCATGGGCCCTGGAGTCAGGCTGCCTGGGTGTGAATCCAGCCCTGCCCATTCACTATCTCCAAACCCTGATAAAGTCCCTTAATAATCTCTTTATGCCTTCTTTTCCTCAATAAGAAGTGGAGATAGCACAATTACTTCCTTACAAGGAAGTCCTGAGAATTAAGGGACGCAATACATATAAAGCATTAGGACGGTGCCTACTAAGCACTGTCACAATAATAGCCAGCAGGAATAGGTTTAGTACAAGACACTTATTTTAAAAACCAAATGTAAATATTGCATGTTGCTCCACAAAGAGTGCCATGACTTTTAGGTGCTTTGTAAAAAGAATGAGGAATATTACTAAATACTGCTAGGATATATTGTTTCAATAAAAGGAAGCAAGGTGTTTAAGCTTTAGAGTATGATACTTGTATCAAAGAAAGGAGAAACAGGAATACACATACAGAGGTCTACCTATACATATTTTTAAAAGAAAGGAAAGATACACCAAAAACTAATAAAAATGGTGACATCCAGGAATGAGGGACAAGGTACAAAAGTTAGTTTTTCAAATGTGCTTTATTTTGAGATTTTGACTTTGAAACCATAATAATGTTTTAAATAATCATTGAACAAAGTTAATTCAAACTAAAAAAATAAACAAAAACAAAAGGACTACAGTTGTGTATGAACTGATATTTAAACCGTGCACAAATTATTTTTAAGTAGCATAAACTAAGAACTTTAAGAAATCTTAAATTGTTTTTACTAATCACGTTGTAAATAATATGACTGTTGTCATTCTCAAGTTATACTTAATTATAGTGTATATAATCATATGGAACAAAAATTTTTAGTTTAAGAGGAAAGAGCTAAATATATTAAATGAAAGAATTACAGAAAAAAAAAAGAATTACAGAAAAAAACCCCAACAAACTGACATTTGAATTGGAAATATAGAACACTTGGAAATGTCAATATAAACATATAAAGTATTCCTCTTTTAACATCTTTCTACAGAAAAGGTCAAGAAGAAATGACCAATTAAGTAGCAATGCAAGGAGCCTCACCAGTGGCCAAATTGTGGACCATGAACACCATTTCCCATAAAAAAGGCACAAGATGCCTTAGAGACATGGGTATTTCCTGATTTAGGCAGAAAATAGAAAAGACGATCCTTGTCCTACCAAAAAGTGAGGATGCATCGGTGCCTACAGGGATGATTTCAAAAGGACCTGGGAAAAAAATATAAGAGATGCTTGTCTTTCCTTTTGCCACCGTGGCTGCAGCCATGAGTATGCTCAGACTTCAGAAGAGGCTTGCTTCCAGTATCATCTTCTGTGGCGAAAAGAAGAGCTGACTGGACCCCAATGAGACCAGTGAAATCACCAATGCCAACTCCAGTGAGCATGTCCAGAAACTAATCAAAGATGGGTTGAGCATCCAGAAGCCTGTGATAGTCTATTCCCGGGCTCAGTACCAGAAGAACACTATGGCCTGCCAGAAGGACGGGCATATGGGCATTGGTAAGAGAAAAGGTATTGCCAATGCTCACAAGCCCGAGAAGGTCACCTGGATGAGGAGGATGAGAATTCTGTACCTGCTGCTCAGAAGATACTTGGATCTAAGAGGACCGACCACCACATGTATCACGGCCTGTACCCGAGAATGAAGGGTCACGTGTTGAAAAACAAGTGGATTCTCATGGAATATATCCGCAAGCTGAAAGCAGACAAGCCTCACAAGAAGCTGCTGGCTGGCCAGGCTGAGGCTGCAGAGCTAAGACTGAACACATGAAGAGCCTCTCCAGGCCAAGAAGGAAGAATTCAGCAAGAATCTGTTCGAGGAGAAAGAGACCAAGAAATAAAACTCCTTCTCTTTTGTCTATATAAAGTGGCTTCGGCAATTATACAGATCACACATATTCAATAAAACAAATCTTTTTCTGCCTCAAAGAAAAGAAAAGTGAAGAGATTTCTACTGCCAAAGATGAGATAAATTCAAGATCATAATAATAACTGCCGTGACTAGAAAATATCAATATGAGAAGATCCATGTGCTTATAATGATACATAAAACAACTCAATAATCATCTCTAGAGAATTTTAGAGAACTGACATATTATTCTGAAAACTGAAGTGGGAGAATCGGACATTTTTTTCTGCCTTTCCTATATATGCTTCAACATAAACACTTGATATGGTAAGGTTATTCTTTATAGATGAATCCCAGCCAATAAATGAAAAGGAATAATAGAATTAGAATCTTACTGTTTTGCAATAATTATTGAACAAACAGATTTATATTATAATTATCAGTAACAGATAAACTATCGGGTGAAAAATTGATAAAGAACTAAATTTATAACAGATGAATCAGGCCAATCACTCACACACCTAAAGATCAATCTTAACATCATAATAAAGAGATATTAGATACTATGGGTTCCTTAGTGTGATGCAATGGAAGGAACCCAACATCCTGAATTAAGTATTCCTGGTAAAATATCAAATTGGGATCTAGACTTCTATGTCTAGATACGTAGCTTATAGAAAATAGGGATCAGAGGACATTTTAAAATATTACAAAGATGCTTGCAGCAAATTACAGAATGTGAGAAATTCTAGAAGACAAATAATCCAGTTTCTTTAACAAATAAAGTAGAAGGGGAAAATGGAGGGGAGAGTTTATAGTTTAAAGGAAATTTTTGATGTATACTAATGAAATGCAAAGGGAGGATCTAAAAAAAATCCAACCATATATGCATGTTGTGTGTGCGTGCATATTGAATTTGTTGTTAATTGGTATTTGATTTGAAATCATCAAATTTTTGCTAACTTTCTAAAATGGGATCATAAGGAGCACCTGAGAGGCTTAATCAGTTAAGCATCTGCCCTCAGCTCAGGTCATGATGCCAGAGTCCTGGGATCAAGCCCCACGTCAGGCTCCTTGCTCAGCAGGGAGTCTGCTTCTCCCTCTGCCCCTTCCCTTGTGTGTGCACTCTCTCTCTCTGTCAAATAAATGAATAAAATCTTAAAAAAAAAAAAAAGATTTTAAAAATCTTTTTAAAATTTTAAAACCCTAAAAAAAATAGGGTGCCTGAGTGGCTCAGTTGGTTAAGCGACTGCCTTCGGCTCAGGTCATGATCCCGGAGACCTGGGATCGAGTCCCACATCGGGCTCCCTGCTTGGCAGGAAGCCTGCTTCTCCCTCTCTCACTCCCCTTGTTTGTGTTCTCCCTCTGGCTGTGTTTCTCTCTGTCAAATAAATAAAATCTTTAAAAAATAAAAATAAAAATAAATAAAATAAATAAATAAATAAAATGGGATAATAATATCACAGCAATACTTTTTTTGCAATACTTTTTTGAGTGCTTATCTTTTAGAGTTACATACAGGTGAATTATATGATGTCTGGGATTTGCTTTAAAATGAGGGTGGAGTGATAAATAGGGGTATAAATAAGTAAAGTTTGGCCACGTGCTAAAAATTTTTGACACTGATACTAGATGACTGTTACAGCAAAGTTCATTACATTATTCTCTCCACTTTTGTATGTGTTTGGAAATTTACACAACAGGATGCTTTAAGATGAAAACTATTATTAAAGTAGAATTAAACACAAAAATTCCTGTTGAGGTTTTTTTTTTTATCATGTTGCATTGAATTTACACACAGATTAACTTAGCCTGTTGAGTCTTCCAATCTAGAAACCTTTACATTCTGTTCCTCAGTAGCATTTTTACTATTATCATTACTGTTTTTGTTTCTACTTTCTTGGTATAGCTTGTAGACACCACTTAAGTTGAGTCAGAAATAATTCATAATTCACAAAACTTTTTATGTGTAACCAGCTTATAAGTGGTTTCTTTTTTTTCTGTTTTACTAACAATGATCAGTTCGTAAACAATTAGGAAGTAATTACTTTTGTGTATGTAAGTTCTCGATTTTCTTGGTTACTCTACTCTCTGGTCCCAATAATTTTTCAATCTAATAGCTAATATTTTAATACCCAATTTTCAACCAAATCTAATATAATTTTTAGATATCTCAGATGGGCAATCCATAATACAGAAATACAGGACAATTTTTTCTCATCTCTTTAAAAAACAGTTGCTGTGAACTGAATCGAAAACATTGATGCACTTCCCTTGTTTCCCGAAGTCCACATTTCAAGAGGTTTTCTATCTTAAAAAACAGAAACCTGTATTATGCTCCTGCCCAACTTGAAACGCTCCAGAATTCATATTGAGAACTGTGAGATTAATATATCTGATGAATTTGCACCACGATTTAAATTTTCAACTCACCCTATCATCAACGATAGTTCAGAGACACTAACAAAATCTAATAGCTAAGAATATCTAGGTGGTTTAGTTGGTTAAGCATCTGCTTTTGGCTCAGGTCATGATCCCAGAGTCCTGCTTCTCCCTCTGCCTCTCTCTCTCTCTCCTTCTCTCCCTCTGACAAATAAATAAATAAAAATCTTAAAAAAAAATATCTATCCCCAGCACATATCGAAATACATTTGCCACTACCACTAGGAGATTACTTAAGAGAAGTCTCCCTTCGTTCTTATTTTCAGGCTAATGAAATAAAATGACTACGCTAATAAGAACCCAAATTGTTCTTTGTCATAAAGTAGTCATGAAGAAGGTTATCAGAGAAACTGACTAAAAATTTTAAAGCCAATCTCGAAACATCAACATGAGGGGTTTTTTTTGTTTTGTTTTTCGATTTTTCTTTCTCCCTAAGGGGTGCATTTTGTAGAGAAGTTACATTATTATTCTAGAAGACATTATCTTGGCTTCAGTACATATAGCACATCTGGGAATTGCATGCTTGAAAGCCTTGGATAGAAGTTCCAAACTATGGCCTCAAATTGATTGTGATATTGAAAGGTCTGAGAGAAGGCAGTGCACGTCGCAGCGCAGGCTTCTTGGCATGAACTGCTTAAGACACCAAATTCTCCCATGGGAAAAGACCAAAAAAAAAAGTTGGATCAGGATTCCATATTGATTTTGCATTATGAGGTAAAAACTTTTCCCTTCAGTATGCCGCTTCTTCCAATGGCTCTTAGTGCTTTTGCTTTGACCTCGAGCCTGCACAGCGACAATGTGAGTCCGTGCCAGCGTTGTGTTGCATACAAGCTGCCAGATACAATTATTTCTGACAACAGGTCCACATTGGTCTCAGTCAAGTTACAGTATTTGTGGACAAGAATCTTACTCAAGCTGTCACCATGGCACCTCGTCTGTTCTGATGTGGGGTTAGGAGAAGAGGGTAGTGCAGATTTCCAAAGATGGCCTGGAGTGGATTTCTGAAGATACTGACCAATCAGTCTTACCTGGTCTTCATTGACTAATGTTACAGATGTTCACTCAGAGGTGAAGGCCATGCTGAATACTAGTTAAGTTTCATAACTTGTCTAAACCAGTTCTTCTGAGAATAAGCCGACAACTCACAAAATGGATAAGAAAGTATTCTCACTACTGTTCTAGCTAAATGCATCAGTCATTCATTTCTGGTAGTCATTCACCTTTATCACTGCAGTTTTTCTTCCCTGGTACTTAATTCAGTTCTTGTCCTGCAGGGTGAGTCTGGATAGGTGCCACTTCTATGAAGTCATAGAGCACCCTGTGCTTTCTCAGGAGAGCACTCACTATCCACACCGTAACAAGCCATGTATCTGTATGACATCCTGCATCATAAATACTATGGGTGTAGAGACGCATCTTTTCTTTTTAAGTCTTCCTCCAACACCTAGACTGGAACCTGAGCAAAGTACACACACAGGGGTCAGATTACCACCAGTCTTTACGTCAGGCTTCATCACGTCAGCTTCTAAAGCCAGACTTCTAGACATTGTTGGCAAGCTTTTTTTAAAAGCTTCAGATATTCCAGTTAGGTCCCTAAGGAAAGCCCACTTATGGCAAAAAGCCCCCCGAAATAAAACTGTAGGTAAGAAACAGAGTAACCAGCCCCAGATAAAAGACTTCATCCCCAAACTACTCCTTCACATGTTGACAACCCCAAATAAGGAGTTATTTTTCTGTGAATACAAGGTCATTGCCTTCAGACACAGATGAAAGTGTCCTCAGAGTATAATTTCTCAGGTTGGAAGGGGACGAGGGAGCAATAAAAATGCATCTGCAACACTTCTTAGTCAAACAGAGATGGCAAATGCTGAAAAATAAAAAAAACAGGATTCTGGTTCTTTGACCCAAATTTTGAACACTCATCATACTCAGTATATACTCCCCTTACACTTGACAATGCCTTGGGTAACACAGCCTGATATACCAGCTACAGGTACTCCTTCTAGAGACTCTTCCTTAGTATAGAAGCATCTCTCTTTGAATCATCCTTATTTTTTTTTTCTTTCATGAAACACATTTTGAGTATGTATTATCTGTGAATAGCAGATATTTACAGATGAATGAGATTCCACCAACCCTGAATTTAAAGGATATTCTGTTGGAAAAAATTTACATATAAATGATTATAATACCATGTATTTCTATCTCATGTGTATCTGGTGTATAACCTGAAAGTGCTAATGAGGAAGTTACCAAATCCCTACGGAACGTTTTATGGGGAATATAACATTTGAGATATATTTTATAGACAATTTCACCTGATAGATAGTGAGGAAAGGCTATTCTTATAAGAGAGAATAGCATAAACAGTGACTTTTTTAAAAAAAAGATTTTATTCATTTATTTGACAGAGAGAGAGATCACAAATAGGCAGAGAGGCAGCGAAAGGGGGAAGCACGCTCCCCGCTGAAGAGAGAGCCCATGTGGGGCTGGATCCCAGGACACTGAGATCATGAGCTGAGCCAAAGACAGAGGCTCAACCCTCTGAGCCACCCAGGGGTCCCCATAAACAGTGACTTAAGGCATAGTAACACATGGCTTGTTCCGAATTTAGTGAATACTTTGGTGCGACTGGATCGCAGGTTGCACAGCATATTGAATAGTGAATGGAAATAATGACAAAGGGTCGATTTGGACTGGACAGTAAAAGATCTTTGAATCAAGTTGTATTCACTGTCTTTTATAGCTACAATTATTCCCACCTAAAGCACCTACCAAGTCTTATAAAATATGGCCCTGCTGACTTCACAATAACCCTGGACCAGCCCTCTGTCACATCTTCCTAGACTCAGAGTGATCACTTTATTTAAGAACAACCAGCTCATTACACAGATCCGAATCTATAAGGTGGCATGGTTCAAAAATATCCACCTGTCTTCACTAAAATTTTAAACTGAAAGGATTGGAAAAATAAGCTGAATGGGAGTGAAGCTGAAAAAGTCATAAAGTAGCCTATAGGCATGGAAGGCAACATGGCCAGCCAACTGCACAGGACACCAACGCTGGAAGTAGGTTAGAGTTTGAAGGCAGAACAGAGGGGAACCCAAGAGAGGGAGACACATGGCCAACAGCCAAGTGTGGGCACCGAAATAAAGCTACTTCCCTTCCTATAAGGTTCTTGCTCTTCCTGACAGCTGATTATTTGACTTTATCTAACAACAAAATGAATCAAATCAGAAGAACCTTGTGTGTCACAAGGGTGAATCTGCTGTTTGACCGGAGGCGACAGTGAGCTATTCGAAGGATTTAGGCAGAACAATAACATAACAAAATCGGTGGTCGTGTTTTAGGGAGAGAGTCAGACCATTCTGGAATTGACCTTCATGTCATTCCACCAAAGACTCATCGAATCTCAAAAAGAAGGAAGCAATAATTTCTTTCTGTTTACCTTACCCCTGGCATGGGATAGCTTGCTATTTAAGATTATATTAGCCATATAGGAGAGAGACCATGTGTATCAGAATACTCGTTATTTATTTCCTTTTCAGAGCAAATAATTTGCAATTCAGTGACCTGAAGGAAGGTGAGCCTGAATGATTCAACATCAATAAAGATTGTTCCACAAACTAAATCTCCAGTGGAGAAGAAATTTAAATAATTGTTTTGCCCATTTCAAGGAATGTGATGCATTTAATTCAAGTTAACAAAAATATATATATAGTTGCCAAAATACTAATAGGGATTGCCCTTGGATGGTAAGATCATGGTTCTTATGTTTTATAATTCATATGTGTTGCTTTGATAATGGAAAGAAAATAAACTTAAAGAATAGTTTGTCACATATTTCATTTCTATCTTACAAAACAGATTTTAAGTTTTAGTTGTCTGGATAAATATATCTGAGGCTAGGGAAAAAAGCTATCTATTAACATTAATTTTCACACAGTATAAAGACTTTGGGTTGGATTAAGGAAAACAAAATAATTGTAAGAATATACAGTAAAGTCAAAGGATCTAGATTGAACATGAAGTTCCTGTACTCATGTCATATATGAAGAGAGCCAGTCACTTCATCTCTCTGGGTTTCAGTTTTCTGATGTGTAAAATGTGGTTTGAACAAAATCATCTCAAAATTCTTTCCAATTTATGATACTTTAAGCCTTTATATCATTATTACTTGGTATTACTATAATATTTTCCAAGTTTAACTTGCAAAGCTTATAAGCCACTTGAAATTAGACAATGCCTCTCAGGCCTTTAGAAAGTATCCATAGAAAACCTACAAAGCTTAAGAGTTAGGACTAATGCCCTAAACATGTGATGACATGTCTAATTATTTTTGTTTCTCTAAAGAGAAACCTACAGTAACGCAGAAGGAAAATACCAAGGTTGAAAGTTATACATACCAAATCAAAAATATTTTCATGATTTTAACCAGTACCATAAAGAGAAAAAAGATGTAGAATTAATGTAGGCTGTTTCCTTTAAGAAAAAGTCTAGTCTTGAATATAGCCAATGAATAGAGGGAATAATTTATATGACAGTGTGAGACCTATTACTAGTTGTTGAATAAAGGTACACACTGAGATATCAGAAGATACAAACTTGGATCATAAATAAATAGCTGCCATTTGAAATATTATATTTATTTGTAAAGCTCTACTTCTTAGAAATATAAACACACACACACACACACAGACACACAACACTCTACCTACACCATATGCATATATATCAAGTACAATTTTTTCTAATTCTTTAAGTCACAAACATACATTTGAAAAGAGCAAAATATATTTTATTTAGTTTGAAAACTCACTCTAAATTATAATTGATATTCAAAACCAAAATTTTGATACAAAAAAGTGGTATATACTCAGTTCAGAGTATTTTATGTACTTCTCTTTATTTTATTATAAAATTATAAACTCATTCTTTTGAAGAAACATTCCTACACCCCCTGTCATCACCTGCCATGCTTGTAATCTGTCATAAGAAATTCATATCTGAAATAAGACATTGTGCACTATTGCCTCTTCTCCCTTAAAATTCATGTAATAACAAATGAATACAAATGAGGATAAAGAGGAGATAAGAATAGATAAATGATCTCTACAAAGTTTTGGAAAACATAGAATATATTATAAATAAGTAGAGTCAAGAAAGCTACACCTAGGGGAGCCTGGGTGGCTCAGTCGTTTAGCATCTGCCTCCCAGAGGCCTGGATCAAGCCCTGCATCAGGTCCCTGCTCGGCAGGAGGCCTGCTTCTCCCTCTCTCACTCCCCCTGCTTGTGTGCCTGCTCTGATTGTGTTTCTCTCTGTCAAATAAATAAATAAAATCTTTAAAAAAGAAAAAAAAAAAAAGAAAGCTACACCTTAGTGCTTCCTAAAGGGGGTGCTATGTCGTACAACAAAGTCTTCAGAGGCTTCAGAAAGTGGGGTCATTAAAAATATGGGGACTGGTTTAAAGGACTCCTGAATAGTGCCAGATCCCGATCTTCACTCCAAGCGACCCAGAGACTATCTGGTACAGAACAAATGTTTGTGTCCCCCCTGCCTCCCACCACGAATTCCTATGTTAAAGTCCTAATACCCAAAATAATGGTACTTGGAAGTGGGGCCTTTGGGAGGTAATTAGGTCATGAAGGTGGAACTTTCATGAATGGGTTAGTGCTCTTATCAGAAGAGACACAAGCCTGGGTGGCTCAGTTATTGGGCATCTGCCTTTGGCTCAGGTCATGATCCCAGGGTCTAGGGATTGAGTTCTGCATTGAGCTCTGCATGGGGCTCCCAGCTCCGCAGGAAGCCTGCTTCTCCCTCTTCCACTCCACCTGCTTGTATTTCCTCTCTCACTGTGTCTCTCTATGTCAAATAAATACATAAAATCTTTAAAAAAAAAAAAAAAAAAGAAGAAGAAGACGACGAAGAAGAAACACAAGAGAGATGTTCTCTCTCCACCGTGTGAGAATACAGCAAGTATGTGTCCCTCTGCACACCAGGAGGAGAACCCAAACATGCTGGCACCTTCATCTCGGACTTGCAGCCTCCAAAACTATTTCTGTTGTGTAAGCCACCCAGTCTATGATATATGTTATAGAGTCAGCCTGGGCTGACTAGGACACTACTACTCATTTCTTCCAGCAGAGAAAAATATATATATATATATATATTTTTTTTTTTTTCTGTAAATCCAAACTGAGAAGCTAGATCCAAGTATATGAGGCAAAGCACTGAAGCCTGGGATTGAAAACAGGAAAATTAAATGAGAATGTACATAATGAGCTCGGGAACCTCAGCACCCTGCTCCTGCTTTGTCCCCCAAACTCTGGAAGCCTCCAGCTCCAGTGAAGGCCCCTGGGGGTCTCCAGGGGAAAATATATATATTCATGTATCTGGAGATTCCTCAGTGAAAAGGCAAGTTCTTTTTTAATCTTGCTCCCACGAAGTGCATAGCCCAAACCCTACACATTCACAAAGAACTTTCTCTCAGTTTTTAGTGCCTCACTCAATTTTGAATAAGCACACGAGAAATTTAATATTTGAAAAAAGCTTCCAACATAAAATGGATCAAAACAAACTAACTAAATACCTCAGAGGAAATAGTGACATTGCACCAAAAAGACAATACCAAAACACTCCGTATAATGTCCTACAGTGAAAAAGAGATGTCACAGGGATGTCTGGGTGGCTCAGTCAATTAAGTGTTTGCCTTCAGATCAGGCCCTGATCTCAGGGTCCTGGGATCAAATCCTGCATCGGGCTCCTTGCTCAGCCGGGAGCCTGCCTCTCCCTCTCCCTCCTCTGCCGGCTCTGCCTGCTGCTCCTCCCTGCTTGTGCTCTCCTCGTACGACAAATAAATAAACAAAATCTTTAAAAAAATTTAGAAAGATGTCACACTTATAGAAATAAAACAGTATGCAATGAAGAAGGAGAAAAAGAGAACTAAAAAAGAGTTCCTGTAGATAACGAATATGATCACCTAAATTGGGGGAGCTGGAGGATCAGCAAACTTTTTTTTATAAAAAGATATCTGGAAAATAATGTAAGGTTACAGGATTTATAGTCTCTAAACTCTATTGATAAATGAAAGCATCCACAGACAATACATAAATGGATGAGCACTGATGTGTTCCTTAGTTACAAAAAATTTTTTTTTTTAAAGATTTTATTTATTTATTTAACAGAGAGAAGGAGAGAGATCACAAGTAGGCAGAGAGAGCAAAGAAAACAGGCTCCTTGCTGAGCAGAGAGCCCAACATGGGCTTGGGCTTGGATCCCAGGACCCTGAGATCATGGCCTGAGCCGAAGGCAGAGGCTTTAACCCACTGAGCCACCCAAGTGCCCAGCAAAAGTTTAACCTTATTTGCAGTACTTGACCTGACAGCATCATTGTTGGATTTGGCTATGCCATAGTTTGCTGACACCTGATCTAAATTTTTAATAAATAGATAAATATGGTCACATAAAGCTGAGGAAATCTCTTGAAAGTAAGACAAGAATATAAAGAGATGGGAAAATAGGAGAAAAAAAATGCAACAACAAAGAATCAATCCAGGAAATCCAAACTCTGACCAGTGAAATTTCCAGAGTAAGAAGGAGAAAACAGAGAACATGGGAGGTGGTAATTAAAACAAAAAAACATAAATAAATTTTTACAGAACCAAAGGACACAAGTTGCCAGATTTAAAAGGTCCACTGAATAGTCAGCACAATGAATAATGAAAGGCCCAAATCAAAGTACACCCTTGTACAGTTTCCAAATACCAGAGAAAATAAAGTATCACAAAAGCTTCCAAAGATTATACACAAAGGAGTGGTAATCAGAATAGAACCTGGTTCTCGATGGCAAGGGTGGGTGTGAGAAGACAGTAGGCCAATGACTAAAAGATTCTGAGGGGAAATGATTTCCAATTATGAATTATATACAGCCAACTTATTAATGGGGATAACAGACACGCAATTTTTATAACAAATGAATCTCTTAGAAATCTACTAGTGGATATGTTTCAACAAAATAAGTGGTAAACTAAGAAAATGAATATATGGGATCCAGGAAAAGGGAGAATGGAGAGGGGGAATAATACAGGTTAACAGTCATAATTAGATACAGCTCATATAAGATATTAAAGAAACAGTGTTGCAAAAGGAAGGCATCATCTGAATGGACTATTGGGAAACATTAAGCACTTGAAGAATTTTTTAAAATATTGGGAATAACAACTTGCACTATGTATAAGCAAAATCTAAGCAAATTTGAGAGACAGGGCGAGAAAGAAAATAGGGCCAATTCTTAATTGCAAGGAAAACAAAAAGTTGAATGAGAATGAGAACATAATCCAGTACATCACTTCATCCAGCAGCGTCACTGCTTACATAGTCATTTTTAATTAAGTACTATTTGAATTAACTATATTAATATGAGCAGTAGGAGAGTGAGAGAGAATTTATTCATCTTCAGTTAAAATAGCAAGAAATGAAAATATCAACAGGACAATATCAATAGGACATTATGGCTTTTAATCCAAATCAGAAAGACTATGAGAAAAAAAAAATAGTCTGAAATAAAGTCACTGAATCTGAAAAGAGTAATTGATGAAGAAGCTGAGAAGGAGAAGCAAGTATGGACATTTTCAGCACACAAGTCTTTTCTCCTTTTTGCTTCTCAAGCCATGTGCATAAAACTCAGTTTTCAATAGTTCCTTAATGTCTTCCATTTTTCAGTTACCTGTTAAATTTCAAGTACACTGAGAAAGCTAATACTCTAAGCCCATTATCAGTTACTGTGATAGAATTCATTTGTTGATAAGTGGAAATAAATATCCAAAAAGAACTGGGTCACTATAGGCATCCGGAGACAAGTACTGGAGATGAGAGAAAGGTCACTCAGGGGCTCATAAGGGAGTACTTGGAGGAAAGTTATCGTGTGTGTGAATTTACTGTATGTATGAAACTTGCTTGAATCATGAGCCTACCCTGTGAGGATGGCAACAGTGTCATGGCGGGGGATGGGGTATGTACCGCGAGTGATGGGGCAAATATTCCTGGTGCCAACCCTCATCAGAAAACTGGGTCTATGAACGCCAACTCGGTATGAGATTCACTTTGTGAGTTATGTTTCTGTTTTTTCTTTTTGTGTGATGTCCTAAGTCTCTTATTTCTTTTTAAATTTCTTCAAATTTTGTTTAAATTTTTCAGCTGTCTTATTTGTTCCAAAAAAAGGAACATGCCTTCTCAGGAGCTGATGTGTTAAGGGGGGGGGGGGGCATGAGGGGCCCTGGCTGCTTGAAGCCATGGTAAAAACATTGATGGTGATCAATGAAAATCTCAAAAAGAGAACAGAAAGTCCCACTAGTTGCTTCCTACTTGCTCTCAAATGTGAAGTCCTCAGAAAGGGATTTTCTGACTACTCTATCAAACCGTCACTTCCCGTATCCTCTGTTATTTGTCTTCATAGCACTTATCTCTACTTGGCATTGCTGCGTGTGCTTATGGTGTTTATTTTTTACTATCTTATTAACTAGAATGCAAGTCCTCTGGTGGCGGGCACTTTGTCTTATTCACTGTTGTATTCTCAGCACAAAGAACAGTGGAAGAGCTTGATGGATATTCACTGAATAAATACTCAATCCAGGACAGATAAAGAAATTTACTATTATTAAGGAACTGTAGCATTTGCTTCCAGGAACGAAGTCGACTTCTGCCTGAGTCACAGTTTTGCCACATGGGGGCTCTGCTGTCAGCCCCGGGAGATTCCTAAGCATTCCCCTGCACTCTTAAGGGGACTAGTCTTCAATCTGGATTAAGCATTAACAATACACAGGTTCTCCAGCTCCGTGTAAGAGTCCCCAAATAGACTGGTACATTTTAGTGTAATATAAGGACTCATAGGCTTCTAGTCTCTGCCACTGCATTGCAAACCTAAACCAGATTTCTCTTCTCTCGGAAGTTTCGTATCTTTTACATCTGCAGAATAAAATAAAAAATATCAGACTTACTATTTCAAAAACAAAAATAAAACTAACCAATAGGACATTATGGCTTTTAATCCAAATCAAGATTTCTATCATCTTTCCCTACCTGGTGACTAGGGAATTTAGTCCTTAATCCTGATATATTTGTCAGGAAGGAAGATTTTAAAATACACTAGTGTACCCAATGGAAACTATTATATACCATGCTTTAAAAATACAATAGAAAATAGAAAATGCTGTAAACTGAATGTTTGTGTGCCCCTCCACATTCATATGTTGAAACCTAATCCCCAGTGTGATGGTATTTGGAGGTGGGGTGTTGGGGAGGGAATTAGATCATGAAGGGAGAGCTCTCATGAAGGGATCAGTGCCCTTAAAAAGGGATTAGTGCCCCTGAGAGATTCCTTGCTCCTCTGTCATGTGAAGTTATAGAGGAAAGAGGGCATCCCTCTGAACCAGGAAGTAGGCCCTCGACAGACGTAGAATCTGCTGGCTTATTGATCTCAGACTTTCCAGACTCCAGAACTGTGAGAAATAAATTTCTGTTGTTTAAAAGCCACCCAATCTGTGGTATTCTGTTAAAGCGACCTAAATGGGTCAGAACAGAATTTTTTTTCTTTAAAATTCTTCTTATATCAGAATATATGTGAAGCAAATATAGCAAAATGTTTATTATGATAGCATTTAAACAATACTGGCTTTATATTCAAAGCACAGCCATATATGCAAAGTAGAACATCAAATATTAAGGTGCAAATTTGGTTAAGAGATATTTATAGTTACTCTAAAACTCCTCTGTTTTACTGGAAGAAATTATAAGAAATTTGGGAATATATACACAGGACTATGAATTTAACAGTGTGACTCTCATTCTTACAAATTCCTTCATGGAATTTTTCTCTAAATGCAAAGCTAGAAAACTGATTTCTCTTAATATAAATGACTATAAGTGACTTTTGATTTCTATTCTCTTGAAAGGAATTTTTCGAGCCTTTGGTAGAAGAATACCTCAACATCAATATAAAAATTTTGGTTTGTTCAGCAAGAAAAATCAAATAATTGCTTTTGCTGACTATGGGCAAGTGTGATGGAAAGTGGTGAACAGAAATACTGGTAAATATGAAGATTAAACCAACATAGACTCATGACATCTTAATATTAATTCCCATTCCCAAACTTGCCATTTGATCCATTACTGAATTCCTTGGTAGTATAAGTACCGCAGAACAGAAATACATTTTTTTTTCCCTAAGCTCTTAAGTCACTGAAGTAAATAAATGCCCTATGTATCTGCTGGGGCTAGATATTCAGCTTAAATTAACAAATGGGTACTTGCTCAACATATGTGTTATTAAAACTTACTCCTTGCAAGTTAAATGACACAAGGGGAAGCAATTAACCCAATGCAGAGTGTGGAACAAGATAAAGTCAGAATGACCTGGTGTCCCCCAACAAATTAATGGCATTGAAAAATTAAAGAGATTTCAGAAACATGAAAACTAAATGTGATATCTGTGCTTTGTTTAAATCTTGACTACGAACCAATTTTATGAACTTATTATTTTTGTTAGGTGCAATAATGCTAGATTGTTAAACTAAAAGTCTCTATTGGTTAGAATTGCATACTAAATATATATGGGTAAAGCGACATGATTTCTGAGATGTGCTTTCAAAACACTCCACGGGGGGAAAAAAAAAAAAAGGCGTGTGTATGTGAAAAACGGGGCAGGGATGCATGAAACAAAATTAGCAAAACATCGATAACTGTTGAAATTGAGGTTTATTGTGCTATTTTCTCTACCTTTGCGTATGTTTTTAAGTTTCCACTGAAAAAATACAATTATTTCCTCAAGTCATATAGTCTTTTTAGTTTTCAGAAGTCTACTACTAAGTGTTATTCTTTAATACTCTGTTATTTTTCCCTATCCCCAAATTTAGCTTAGGGCTACCTCTGAAGAAGTAAAGTGAGGAATTCAATGAAACCTGAAAATATGGATTGGTGCTACAGCATAAGCATACCTTTAAGTGAGGAAGAAGGACATGTGCTAGATAATCTTTTTAGGTCTCACTCATCTGAGTTTGCTTCATTTCAGAAAGACACTGAGAGACCACTTTAATGGTCAGACCTGGAACTTTCTTTATCCATTTGTTTAAGTCAAGGATGTTCACTCATAACCATATGTGACCAAACAGGGTTTTTTTTGTTTTTGTTTTTGTTTTAAAGATTTTACTTATTTCTTTGACAGAGTGAAACACAGCCAGAGAGGGAACACAAGCAGGGGGACTGAGAGAGGGAGAAGCAGGCTTCCCGCCGAGCAGGGAGCCCGATGTGGGGTTCGATCCCGGGTCTCCAGGATCATGACCTGAGCTGAATGCAGTCGCTTAACCAACTGAGCCACCCAGGCGCCCCGCAAACAGGGTTTTTAAGAGAGCCCTTGAAGCAAGTATATGGAAACTAAGGATATTTCAGAGACATATCAATGCTCTTATGAAAGACAGGATATAATCACAAATGTACAAATGCATATGTGTATGCTAAGAGGTAGAAATAAAGACACTCATATCCATAGCTGTAGGGAACTCTTTGTTAGCATTTTGACAACTACCAAATGATGTGGTAACTGAGTAAAAAAGGTTAAGCTTTTTACAATATCTAGGTCAACTGGGGTGCCTGGGTGGCTCAGCTGGTTAAGTGTCTGCCTTGGGCTCAGGTCATGATCCTAGGGTCCTAGGATGGACCCCCACTTCAGGCTTCCTGCTCAACAGGCCCTCCGTTTCTCCCTTACTTGCTTTCCCTCTGCCGCACCCCACTGCTCATTCTCTCTCCTTCTCAAATAAATAAAATCTTCAAAAAAATGAATGTATTTGTGAAAGCACTTTGTGAGTTAGATTACAGAATGTCAACAACGTCTGCTGTATAATAAATGGTTATGGTATTAAGAGTATAGTAGAAAGACAACACTGAAGAATTTTTTATTATATTGGTAAATTCTGACTCCACTCTTGGCCGTGTTAGTGTCCCTTGATACATGTTGGTTGCAGTATATGCTCATGACCAGAGACTCTAGACAGAATTAAAGAAAATTAATTTTCTCTGGGGCGCCTGGGTGGCTCAGTTGGTTGGACAACTGCCTTCAGCTCAGGTCATGATCCTGGAGACCCGGGATCGAGTCCCACATCGGGCTCCCTGCTCGGCGGGAAGCCTGCTTCTCCCTCTCTCACTCCCCCTGCTTGCGTTCCCTCTCTCGCCGTGTTTCTCTCTGTCAAATAAATAAAATCTTTAAAAAAAAAAAAAAAGAAAATTAATTTTCTCATAGGTACTGTGATTCCAGAAATATTTTATACCACTTTATAGTCTACAAAGTAGTACGATTATGGAAACTGACACTATATAAAAGCCTTAGAAATTCATAACACAGGTTTTATGTGTCCCATTTTGCAGATAAACAAACTGAAACCCTGAAAGTTTGTCCAGAATCAGTTCCAAATCCCAAATGTCAATTGACATATGCAATAAAAAGCATATGTCATTCTCTAAATTATTTTAGAAGGACGTTTTGGATGTACTGAATTTATTTTCCAGTATACCTAGTCCAAATGGTCCCAAATCTGGTCTTTATGTAATTTTCTGTTTTCACCAAATCTTTTGGTTCTGTTGCTTCCAATGCCATATGCAAAGACATTGCCTCTGTCTAGGCCATACGAATAGAAATCCATGTTGCTGTTGTTTAGGGGCTAATTTTGCTAATCATTTTACAAAATATTTTAAAAATACATCATGGTTCTCTGTATTTTGAAATACATTAGGTAGTGGGAGCTAATATCAAGATATTTTAAAAAATGAAAGTCTCACAAAATTGAAGAAAAGTGATAGCCAAATTTAAAGTTAATTCAAATGTGTTGACTCTTTTTTTTTTTTTTTTTTTTGGTGTTTCCAATGTTTACTTATAAATGACTCTGGAAAATCGTCGATCCTATTCCCAAAACTTGACCCAAAGAAGTAGCTAATGGCTTCACCATCTCTCTAGTTGCTCAAATTATAAAATAGGAATCATCTTTAATTTCTTTATCTCATACCTCCACTTCCAATCCATTAGAAAACTCGTATTGGTTTTACCTAAACATATATCCCAAAACTAACCAATTCTCATCACTTTCAAGTGATGGCCCAAGTCACCATCATCTCTCTCCTGGATTGGTACAATGGCGCTCTTACTGATCTTCCTGTTTTTATTCTTGTCCTTTTTGAGTTTATTCCTATAACAGCAACGTGAGTAGTCCTTTCAGGTAACTTGATCATATCTTTCGTCTTCACAAAATCTTGAGTTGGTTCCCAGTTTCCTCCACAAGAAAGCCAAAGTTTTTACAATACTATTTGAAGCCCTCCATGACCCAGTACCTAATACCTCTCTGACGTCATCTTCAATTCCTCTACTCCTTGCTCTCTCCATTCTAGACAGATTGGTCTATTTGCAATTCATTGAACATATGATCTCCCACTTGAGGGCCTTCAGATTAGCCACTTTTTTTTAAGGTTATATATTTATATATTTAAGGTTATATATTTAAGGTTAACAATCTCATCTCCTTCCAGGTTTTGCTCAAGCCACTTTCTTAGTGGCCCTAACCATCCCAACATTTAACATTACAAGAAACAGACTCTTAACTATAGAGTACAAACTGATGGTTACCAGAGGGGGTCGGGAGGGGTTAAATAGCTGATGGGGATAAGGAATGCACTTGTGATGAGCACAGGGTATGGCTTGTAAGTGTTGAATCACTAAATTCTATACGTGAAACTAATATTACAGTGTATGTCAACCAATAAAAAAGTAAAATTACGATTTACCTCACCCCCTACATTCTCAATCTTTCCTAGTCTCACTTTTCTCTATAGTACCTACTACTTAATAATGTATTATTTATGTGGTGTTTTTTGGTCCATGTCACTCCTTTAGAATTTGAGTTTAGGTCTTTGTTTTGTACACTGTTGCATTCCAAGTGTCTGAAACAGCATCTCGTACCTAGCAGGTACCCAAACTATGTATTTGTTGGATGAAATCCCCGAGGCCAACCCATTGTTAATATATCAGTACACATTTTCTTTAAGCCCTGATTTTCAGGGGGTTTTTTGGCAATTCAATTTCATAGTGGACTGAAGTTGGGCAATATATACTTAGATGGAATTTGTTTACCTAATTGAAGCAAAATACACACAGCTATTTGAAGTACTATACATACAGTTTTTAAAAGTCTTTAGATACATGACTATGTTTTATAATTGTATAAATCATTATGGCCAGAGATTCACTGGGATAATTTAACTTGTCAGGTAGTTTGTGGTTTGTTCTGTATGTGGTGATAAGTGCAAAAGGATTTTAAATACATAATGTAGTATAATTTTGGTTCTATTGAAAGGCAAATCAGCACTAATCCTCTTGCAACAGTCAACAGTACAAGGAGGATAAACTTAAAAAGTACAACAGCAAACTGCTAAAATATTTTAGAAGATAAAGGATTTTTTTTTAAATTTCTTTCTTTCATTTGAAAGGAAAAGACTCTATGTCTTTGGGCTAATTTCTGCCGTCTCAAGTATTTAGTCTGCTTTGAATTGTATTATTTTACTGTTGGATTTTTTCTTTTTTTTTTTTTTACTAGTCCCATGAATGGTCTTCCCTCTTCATGCTCTTCATTACGCTGAACCCAGACAGACCTGGTGGTGATGCCAGCCTAAGGGCTACTGCCAAGGGATTCCACATAGACTCCCTGGAGTCAGACCCAGTCTGAGAATGGCATCCATTACTATTGAGGAAGAAACCAATGATCCACGTTAAGAGGAAATGTTGCTCATGAGACTGAATAAGAAGGTGAAGTCAGAACTATGGAGCAAGATGAGGTCAGAAGCCAAGGTATCAGGAAAATGACTGAAACCTAAGGACAAGGTGTGAAACACAGAAAAGAATGGGATTTATCATAAATAATCCAAGATTTCTACCAGGAAAAGCAGAGTGAAAGAATTACATTTTCAGTGGGCTCATCTGTGCTCTTGTCACCAGAGAACGAAGGAAAAAGAAGCAGCATGAACTTGAGGGGGCCTCCAGCCACTGCAGGGTAGTCCTTGCTAGCTGTTAGGCAAAACGGACTCATGAAAGCTATTTTCCATGGAGAAGCAAGGGAAGGAAGGAGGAAAATCAGAGGCTCTCAAGCAACAGAGATATGAGGCAGATGTTATAAATATGATCCCCTCTAGTACTTTTTTAATAAATACAAGTTGTCAACCCCCATTTGGGATATTAGATGATAAAAGTTGTAACATGTCAAAGGAAATATTCAAAAGTACATTTACTGTCCTTATGAAATTTATGATTTAACTATGAAGATGAGATGTTTACATAAAAAGTGGAGATC
The DNA here is from genome assembly GCA_004023965.1 of Spilogale gracilis. Taxonomy (NCBI): domain Eukaryota; kingdom Metazoa; phylum Chordata; class Mammalia; order Carnivora; family Mephitidae; genus Spilogale; species Spilogale gracilis. The sequence goes on along the minus strand of PITA01000414.1, from coordinate 259,974 downwards.
ACTTGCTGACCTTCTAAATGTTTCCACTTTATAGTTTCTTGCTTTTTTACACACATTCTTTAAGAAGACTTTCTCCAAAATTATATCCAATATCATTGGCTCGGGAACTCTACAGAGATCAATCCCATGTGCACAAGACTAGCATTACCTAAGCACTTTGTTACTCATCAAATATCCTTGTGACCCCCATAAAAATGTATTTATTCAATAACTGAGCATCAATTATGTGTCAAGTGCTCTTCTAGGTATTAAAGAAACCAAAGAAGACAAAACACTGTCTTTGTCCTCATGGAACCTGCATCACAACATCATAAATTTTTATATCCTCTCTTCCAACTAGGAGAAAAATTATTATTTTTAATCAATCCCTTACAGTGCATTTCTTAAAATTACTTATCCATAGTCTGTTGCTAAGTGCAGCCTCTAGCATCCCGTGAATCAGAATCCTGAGGGAAAGACCGAGAAATTTATGTTTAACAAGCTCTCTGGGGGGCTTATATGCATTAATAGCATGGATAATTTGGGAGGAACCACTGCCCTTTTCATAGCATCGTACCTGAGGAATTGGTGATTCTCATTGTACTATTTCTGTGGGACCCTCTTGATTGTCCTGACTAACAACTACCAAACTTGTCATCCTTGGAGAATGAGAAAGCTCTCTGGGGTATCCCACAGCCAATCCACCTGACAAAGATGGACAAGGCAAACCTTTTAAGGTACACTATTTATCTTTAAACAAAATGATTTCCCCTACACAACAGACGTTGCCATATTCTGCTTTAGGAAGAAAGAATCGAACATTAATTACTAGCTATGGTCCATAGAACCAAAAGATTCATTTTAAAGTTGAGATGAGGGGCGCCTGGGTGGCTCAGTTGGTTGGGCAACTGCCTTCGGCTCAGGTCATGATCCCGGAGACCTGGGATCGAGTCCCACATCGGGCTCCCTGCTCGGCGGGAAGCCTGCTTCTCCCTCTCTCGCTCCCCCTGCTTGTGTTCCCTCTCTGGCTGTGTTTCTCTCTGTCAAATAAATAAAATATTTAAAAAAAAAAAAAAAAAATAAAGTTGAGATGATAGAGATTTAGCAAGTTCTCTTATTAAAAGAAGGTAAGACTGAGTGAATCCTAGAAATCCATTGTGAACAACATAAAAATGTTCGTTGAAGAGGCTCTTTGTGAGTTAATGATAGTCAGTATAATCAATATTCTATACCAAACAATATGCAATGACAGCAAAAACAATAAAGTTGATATTCAAATAACAGCTAACACACATTTATTATGTGCTACACACTATTCTAAATAATTTACAGATATTAACTTGACAATTCTCAAACCCTCTATGAAACGTTTTTTTTTGTTACCATACCTATTTTGTAGAAGAGAAAATGAGGCATAGAGAAGATGTAACGTATTTAACTTTACATAGTTTATAATTTGTAGCCAAGATTTGATCCTAGTTTCCAAAATCCATGCATTAATCACTAAACTAAACTGCTTCTCACTAGTTTGTATAATACTTCTCTCAAAGAATCCTACCAAAGAAGTTTATACAAACCTAGAAAGCAAGACTGATTGATTGATTGATTGACTGATATTTCAACTTCCTTGACCCAGTGTCCTAATCAGGCTGATTTTCACTTGACTCGTTTTCAGATGAAGATAACACTGCTGCTGAGGGTCAACCAGTGGTTAGAGGGCCAAGTGAAAGAGAGAGATGGCTTTGAATCTCAGCTCTGCCACTTACTCGCTGCATGAATGTCATCAATTTACCTCTCTGAGCCTCAGTTTCTTCATCTTTAAAATGAAGGTTAAAAAGGGAACTATATCACAATATTGTTTAAAGATAAAACAAGATCGCTCATTTAAAACACTTAGGAAGTGCTCAATAAATATTATTAGTGCAATAAATAGCAGCACCATCAATAAACTGAACCAAATGATCTCTTGATTCTTCTACCTGCACTAAAAATGGTTTATTTTCTCTTCTAATTAAAAACAAATGACAGCAACCAAAACAACAAAGCAAGCCATAAGCCATTAAACCAATTATGCCTTTTGTAGGAAAACCAGAAAAGCTATTGGACACCTCAATTTATATGTCATTAGTTATCCCCTCTATTCCAAAATGTATCATCTATCTTAGCATCCTGAGACACCTTGCATAATATAATGACTGTGACTCCAAGAGGTCAAATGGGCAGGCGGTTAATGCTTCTCTGTGAAAAGCTCAATAAGTCATTTTACAAATTTCAGTCCAAAGCCTGCGTTGAGGTTAAGAAAAACTGACATTCGGTCTGTGAACTTAATGTCAAGCTCCAGAAAAACTCTAGGCAGTACATGTTTAGCGATTAAGTGGACACAGACAATAAAGACATTGCCAAATTGTAAAACAAGACTTGGAAATTACAGAAAATGTTGCTAGTTATTGATTACGGTGACCGTTCAGTTCCCATTGAGCCACCCAAAAGAATCATTCATTTTCCAGCAGAGAGCCTGCTCATTTGCAAGATAAAAGAGAGACATTTCTGCACATGCCCATAATGTTCTTCACCACTGGGGGCAGCTTTACATAAGACTGCATTCACTGAAACCAAAGCAACAGTCCGAGCAGCTTTCAGAATGACAGTCTGCAGAAGTGAGCTGAGCGTGTGTGCGGTACGGGGCTCTCCTGCCTCCTGGGCTCCAACGCTGCTTTGTGGCTGAAGTGGGTGCTCACCACCAGAAATGCTGGGCTATGGAATACAGATGTGGCACCTCAGGTAGCCCCACGTTGCCTGGAGGAATTCATCATGCTTTCCGATAAGAAGAAATTGTAGAAGCCAGTTTTTTGTTTTTTTGTTTTTTTTTTTCTTAACCTCCCCCCCCCGAAAAACTGTAAAGATGCAAAAACGTAATATCCACGAAGATCCTATTACCTAGGAAGATTTTTTTTGGTGTTTTGCTACAAATGCGGTGCTGGAATTTATTTGTTCTTGGAGTGTTCTGCGTGGCTGGCAAAGAATAATGTTCCAAAATCGGTCCATCTCCCAAGGGGTCCAATTTTTCTTCCTGGGTGTCAGCGAGCCCTGACTCACAGTGCAGCTGACAGGGGCTGTCATGCAAGTGGCCCCTTAAGCCAAAGCAAAGACCTAAGGACGACCTTTGAACAATACAAAGGATGGGTATGTTTTGTCATTTTTCTTCTTTCCTTCTTAAAAAAACAAAAACAAAAACAAAAAAACAAAACAAAACAAAAAAAAAACCCTCTAGTCTGTGTTGTAATACTGCCTTAATTATTTTAGAGATTACCTTTCTGTGCTTAAGACTATAAATTCAGTTGCTTAGTGGACACGTTTCCTTGCTTAACTATTTAGAAAAAAAAAAAAAACCTAAAGACAATTCTCTTTAAATGTCAAGGAGGTGATATTTGATATTAAATGTTGTTATCTAGATTTAAATTTTTTTTAAAAAAAGAAAATACATGCCTATTTTTGCTTGGTTAAAAATAAATGAATTCCTTTTTGGGGGGATAACTTTTCTAAGTTGTTTTTATTTCCAGGTTTCAATGTAATTAGGCTGAGCGGATCAGCTGTAGCACTGGTTCTAGCCCCCACTGTCTTACTGACAATGCTTTCTTCTGCCGAACGAGGATGCCCTAAGGGCTGTAGGTGTGAAGGCAAAATGGTATATTGTGAATCTCAGAAATTACAGGAGATACCCTCAAGTATATCTGCTGGTTGCTTAGGTTTGTCCCTTCGCTATAACAGCATTCAAAAACTTAAGTATAATCAATTTAAAGGGCTCAACCAGCTCACCTGGCTGTACCTCGACCATAATCACATCAGCAATATTGATGAGAATGCTTTTAATGGAATACGCAGACTCAAAGAGTTGATTCTGAGTTCCAACCGAATCTCCTATTTTCTCAACAATACCTTCAGACCTGTGACAAATTTACGGAACTTGGATCTGTCCTATAATCAGCTACATTCTCTGGGATCTGAACAGTTTCGGGGCTTGCGGAAGCTGCTGAGTTTACATTTACGGTCTAACTCCCTGAGAACCATCCCCGTGCGAATATTCCAGGACTGCCGCAATCTGGAACTTCTGGACCTGGGATATAACCGAATCCGAAGTTTAGCCAGGAATGTCTTTGCTGGCATGATCAGACTCAAAGAACTTCACCTGGAGCACAATCAATTTTCTAAGCTCAATCTGGCCCTTTTTCCAAGGTTGGTGAGCCTTCAGAACCTTTACTTGCAGTGGAATAAAATCAGTGTCATAGGACAGACCATGTCTTGGACCTGGAGCTCATTACAAAGGCTTGATTTATCAGGCAATGAGATTGAAGCTTTCAGCGGACCTAGTGTTTTCCAGTGTGTCCCCAATCTGCAGCGCCTCAACCTGGATTCCAATAAGCTTACCTTTATTGGTCAAGAGATTCTGGATTCTTGGATATCTCTCAATGACATCAGTCTTGCCGGGAATATATGGGAATGCAGCAGGAATATCTGTTCCCTGGTAAACTGGCTGAAAAGTTTTAAAGGTCTGAGGGAGAATACAATTATCTGCGCCAGTCCCAAAGAGCTGCAAGGAGTGAACGTGATCGATGCAGTGAAAAACTACAGCATCTGTGGCAAAAGTACCACAGAGAGGTTTGATCTGGCCAGGGCTCTCCCCAAGCCGACATTTAAGCCTAAACTGCCCCGGCCGAAGCATGAGAGCAAGCCCCCTCTGCCCCCCACGGTGGGAGCCACGGAGCCCAGCCCAGAGACCCATGCTGACGCGGAGCACATCTCTTTCCATAAAATCATCGCAGGGAGCGTGGCCCTTTTCCTGTCCGTGCTCGTCATCCTGCTCGTTATCTACGTGTCATGGAAGCGGTACCCCGCCAGCATGAAGCAGCTACAGCAGCGCTCCCTCATGCGAAGGCACAGGAAAAAGAAAAGACAGTCCCTAAAGCAAATGACTCCCAGCACCCAGGAATTTTATGTAGATTATAAACCCACCAACACGGAGACCAGCGAGATGCTGCTGAATGGCACGGGACCCTGCTCCTATAACAAATCAGGCTCCAGGGAGTGTGAGGTATGAACCGTTGTGATAAAAGCGCTCTTAAAAGCTGGGAAATAAGTGGTGCTTTATTGAACTCTGGTGACTATAAAGGGAACGCGGTGCCCCCTCCTATTCCCTCTCCTCCCACTTTGCTGGCATGCTCGCAAGGTCCTCCCCCTGCCGTTTTAGCACATTCATAATACTGGTCATTTTCCTCTTATACGTAATCAGCCCATTGAAATTTAAATACCACAATCAATGCAGAGCTCCAACTCTGGTTTAATATAATGCCTATTGTATAAGGCTCTTAACTGACTGCATTAATATCTCACTTGTTTTAAGACAAAACTCACTTCCCCACAAGTAATCCCCTACAGCTGCTGTTATTTCTCTTCTGGTGGGACCACATCTGTAGTTCTCGAAGGTTTGCTGTTCATTTTGGCAAATCAAGGAAAAAGTGAATGATCCCAGGTACTGGGAGCTCGAACTGACTCTAGGAGAATGCTTGATTACAGGAACATTTAGAGACAGAGCCTTAAAACATGGTCTGGCTTCAAAAGAAAATTGCAGGAAACTATCAAAAGATGGTGCTGGGTTAAAGAAGTACCACGGGCAATTTTCCAGAGGTGTTTGTATTACAGGAAAGGGAGCCCAGGGAAAAGTGTTGAAGGGTTAAAATGCTGCAAAGAGACAACTGAAAAATATGAGATGGTAAAATACAAAGTTTTAGACTTGAATGCTTTGTCTCTGAAATCCATCCCTGGAAAATTAAACTAGAGGTTGCACACTGTCAATTTCTCCTAGCCTTTATTTAACCTAAATCAGTTAATTAATTAAATAACCGAGAAGCACATTCGAGGAGGCAGGTTTCTCCACTGTTCCTCACCTTAGGGAGTTTTCAGAGATGAGGCTTGCAAATGGGAAGGCAGCTTGCTATTTGCATATGGTTGGGAGCTTACCAGAATTTCTTTCCAGCTCTTTCAAGGACTCTAATGTAGTGAGTGGAATCTTTAGCTCTGTCTGTCCTTCTGTCTGGGATTTGTCCTGCTGTCGTGTTGTGTTCCATTATGTGCCCTGCACACGCTAGTTCCTAATGACTGACACTTCATTCAGAGGCATAAAGACAACACATTCCAAGACATGCTTTCCACCAAAAGCTTCATTGAAAAGAGTGATTTTGACAACGCGTTAATAAATGTATAAAATAAGTCTTAGAGGAGGAAGAAGACCAAGCCTATGGCAGTTGTCTTTTGCTTTTCTACTGCTGATGTTACAGTGTCCCTATGTTCATCTGTACTGTGAACTCCTCCATTAGTATGATTCTGTACAGACCCTGTTGGCAATCTGCAGGATGCATGCATATTTTTATGTTGTAGGCGAAAGTTTATTGACTGCAGCACAGATATCAGACCTTCTGTATTTAAGTAACTTTGACCACACTTCATTAAGATTTTAGAAAAATGTCTGTGGGTCTATATTGCATCCTCTCTCATCCTCCAAAATGAACAATCCTGTTGCAAGAGCAAAAATCAAGAATCGAAACATTGAGTCTGTTTCATCTAATTTGGCTTGCCAAGCCCCACATCTTGAACCACATCCCTGTTCTTTCAAAACAATATCACTGCAGCAAAAAAAGAAAAAGTGAATGGCTATTTTTTTAACCAGCATTTTTATATAGTTTGAAGGCTTTTCATATGCTGAGAGGAAAAATCTAGGCAAGTCATCATGATATATAATTGCAAGGAAGCCAGATTTAAAAAAAAATCATATTTTTATAAGCAATAAAGGAAAGGGGACATTTAAAGTGGGTTTCCCAAGGTACTTTGATTTTGATTAAATCTTAAAGGAGATGCCAGTTCAGAAAAGCATCATAACTATGATATATTGCCCCATGAATAATTGTTGAATGTATTAATGGTAAACAGTCACAGATTCCCAATTGATTAATAATGCAGACACTTCCTTACAGTACTATGAACTGGATGACTGAGCCTACTGTGATGTTTTTCACTGAAGTTGTAATTTTCATTTTTCATAAAATGTCAGTAAATATATATTCCATCTCAAAAACAAAATTTCTTTCATCAGCCTCATTTTTTTTTCTGTACTGAAGATGATTGTATTCATTAAATGCAGTGTTAAAGTGAAAAAGCCCATTTCTATTCTTTGACTTGACCTTCTGCCTCATTTGTCATGGATACCAAATAAACTTAGGCAAGGCATATCTATACTTATATTTTTGAATTCTTACAATGCTCACTGTTGTGATTCTAATGACATATATAAAATACGTTTCTTGTATTGAAAGTGTTTCTAAAATTCAAAGCCACTTCATGTGTAAGATTAAATGTATGACCAACATTTGGAAGGCTGGTCATTTTTTAGTGCCTAACTTTATTTATGAATTTAATAATAGAACCAAATTAAAATTCCTTAGATTATAAAAGTTATTTTGATTCAGGACATGATTTTTTTTTTTTTAAAGACCTCCCCTCCCCAACTTTGGGAATGAAGCTTCTCTATTTCTCAGGATCTTCTGATCACAAATATAGAATTCTTATAGTTTAGACAATAACTAGTTCACCGTCATAAATTTGACAAAGCCACCTGGTCAGCACTTTCCTGTTCAGAAGTTGTTTTCTTCACTCCCATCCCCACAGCACTTTCTGGACCAAATACTGCAGGTCTGTTTTCACTAAGTATTTCCAACTCATAGCATATTCGAGAAATATCACTGGTATTCCATTTTTTATTCCAAATTTACATGAAGTACCTGACTTCCCTCAAAGGTGACAACAGTTAAATAAACAGCCTGACCTATTGAACTGTACAACACTGATGCATCGATGCAGCATGGATTCAGTCAGTACTTTGAATGCTTTACCACAGAGAGAAGAAACGCAGTTTAGTCACTGAACTGCATGGGTTTCTCCCCGCTCCCCCCACCCCCATTTTTATGAGCCCTGTACACAGAGTGCTACCGCAGCTCGGCTTTCATAGTCCCAGTGCCACAGTTTTCTAAGCAATACTTACGCAAGATACATTCCTTTTAAATGAGTTTATATTTTCCGAGAATGTTGACATTACATTTTTTCAAAGAATTTAAACCGTTTTTTTACTTGATTTGGTGAGTCAACTAAGTAGGCAGGCAATAAACGGTATTTCTGTGGAGCAGCAGTGACCTCCAGTGGCTGGTTTGACTAACCACAGCTATTCCGGCCCCGCATCAGTTTTTCTATCCTTATGTAAACATGATTTACCGTATATATTTTTCGATCTGTGAATCAGACTTGGATTTTATTTAATTCATCTCCCTCGGAAATATAGTTATAGTGTGATTTTTTTTCAAAGTTATATTTTGCATATGCATTTATTTAGTAATTAGCCCAGAAAGAGGACATAGAAATGACACTGGGAGCTAGAAAAAGTGTCCATAGATGAAGAGCAAGTAATAATGTAATAGAAATAGATAAGAGATAAGAAACACTTTAAAGTATTTATACTCATCAACATTGGCTATATATTCTGAGATTTTCATTAAATGGGTTAGTATTTTCCATAGGCAGGTTTCCAAAATATAATGTAATTTAGATTGGGGAAGACAAATTTTAATATTAATATTGAAAGAATCAGCATCAGTTATTTACCAATCAGTAGGAGTGCCTGATCTATCAGGTGAGGGAGACCTCTCCCTTCGCTCTAGGACCCTCTGGTTTCTTGATCATGCCAGTGACCTGTGCTTTGCCCCGGTCTTCTTCCCAACCCTCCCCCCTTCTCAGCCAGCTGAACACTGCTTCTATTAGGCTGACAATGATGTTACAGTCTAAGAGGTGATGATTCATGGATAATGAAATTATGCTCTCCTTCTGGGGAAGGATAATGCAGAGTCAGATTCGTAGATTTGGCAAAGGATTTTAGGATGTTGTAGGTGCATGAAATATCTTCTCTTCCCTTGACATTTACCAAGAAGAGAACTTAGTTTATTTAATGCATGGATTAGACCAGCATCAGAAACAAGCATCCAGCATGAAGCCTAAGACAAAATGAGTTACAGATATGACAAATGAGAATTGAGCCATCAGAAATGAAAAACTCAGAAACTGTGTTGTTTCTTCCTATTTCCTTCTCTTTGGATTCTCATTGCTTTCTGGACCTGTAGCAAACCAAGTGAGTTTTTCTGTACTTGTAATCTCTTATCTCCCTACATTAAAAATCAGACATAGTTAGAAGAGATATGAACAGTAATATCAGTAAATGTGAATTACAAATGTAAGAGAAACAGAACTGATGGATGTTAAATAGTTTCTACTAAATAACTCTTGAAAACTAATTGAAAAAGTAATACATAGGTGAAAGTGAGTTCACCTAATCTGATTATAATAGCTTACAGAATTGGACCCATATTTTGCTTAATCTCCAAGATCATTGGTGACTTTTGCATAGTTGTGTAGAATAAAATAGAAATACTACAGAGAAAATCTATATAAACATACTTTACAGGTTTTTTTTTATTTGAGGAAAAGATCACAGCCATGGATGGTAGAGTATGAGCTTTAGATTCAAATTTCTCTGACATTTGAGATCTAATGGTTTCAGGCAAATTTCCTAGCTTTTCTGAACTTTAAGTTCCCCATCTGTAAAATGGGCGCGTATTATTGACTTCATGTGGTAATTGGGAGAACAAAATTTGAGAAGTACTTTGTTACTTCTCAAATGACAAAAAACCTATTCTTTCTAAAGGGCACTTAGCGAGCTATTCAGCTGCTGGTGTTCTGAGTCTGCCTGGGTCAAAAGACATCACTAATCTCTGTGTTACAGATGATCCAATCCATTTTACATCAATATGAATTCTGAGACTTGTCAGTGAGTCTAGAACTTAATTTGTTTTACCTTTAGTTTCCATAAAAAACACAGTTTCTTCTACCCCATGTTATCAGACTCTAGGAGTTTATCAGTAAAGACCATAATGAAAAATAGACATAAAATAAAGATACTAACCAGAGAACACTAAAGCAAAAGCTTATCAATGTTAATAAAAATCCTAATTGTGTCCTAAATCAGGTCATTATAGCAAGGATTTTCAATCAGTATGGGTTAATTGTCGATCCCTTTTCTAGTATCAATATTTTGAGCATTTGTTGTCTTTATACTTCATACACATAACATTGATGGTGAGATGACATCATTATTGCGTAAAAAGTAATTGCTCATAACATGTTATAGTGGAATTAGCAAACATTGCAGTTTATCAATCACATGGTATCTATTTTTTCCCCCAAAGAAAGACTCTAAAATCTTCTCCCACTATAAAAATTGATATTGGCTTTATCAATTATTGTCATTGAAAATCACTGGTTAAAAAAAAGTATAAGAGTGCAAAAGCTTTTTTAATGAATAGCAACCTAATCACGTAAGCAAATGAAATACCATTCTTTGTTGGCCTTTCAGAAAAAAAAAAAAAAAAGACTACTGTAATCACAAATCTGTCTCCACTGAATGGACATGTATCTCCAAAATTCTTATAATTCAAGTAGACAAACTGTTCCCCTTTTAAGTTTCCATAAAATCTCTGAAGAACAGCAAGAAGATGGTTGTTTTTCAGAGGAAAAAATTATTTGTGAATTTTATGCTGTTTTATCTTCATAGGATCACTGGTGGTTGCTCTTGAGTTAGGTCTCTTGAACATGGGAGAAGAATTCCAGGAACACAGACTCTCTGAGCCACAGAGTAAGACCAAGCAAAGGCAATCTATTTTACAACTGTACTTTCTAAAGACAAAACCCCATATGCAGTAATAATCCAACTTATTGAAGAAAGAATAAATCCTATCCAGCAAATGTAATGAAAATTGATAACTTTCTTGACAATTCTCAATATTTTCTTTTTATTTTTCTGGGGCTCCCACTCCCCACCCCCCAAGAAGGCAGGGTGTAAAAGTATATGTTGTCACTAAAGAGCAAAGGACTTCAATTAAATATAAAGCCTTATTCAGCACTCTTGGGGCTCAAACTTGTTAATGAAGTGGGGGTAAAAAGAAAATGTCCTTAGACAGTAAGACTATAGTATAGTGAGACTACCCTGTCAGGTTGTATTCATGGCTTCAACTGGGTGGTCCCTGCACGTAGCTAAAACTGTTTCTTATCATTCATATTGATCTGTTATACACACTGAAAGAAGGAATATGCTTACCCCTCTCCATATGAAGCAATCAACCAGAATCTCACAAGAATATTTAAAGGAAACTTATAGAATATCATGTTGAGGCTGAAGTGGTAGAGTAACTTTAAAATATCCGATACACCTTTGGTAAGATCACAACAGTGAAAACTCTCTAAGGAGCTTAAAAACTAAGTTATCACTTTAGGCTCAGTGTTGGCTTGTACTCATTGATTTACAAAAGAGGCTTTGCACAATTTGTACAAAATTTTAAAGTGAAAAGACATAACTGTTTGGTTGAGATACTGCCGTTTATCCAATGGAAGGTTAGGTAACATTCCTGAATGATGGCTAACCTAGAATAATTACAAACCTGTAAATAAAGGCCATATTATGTAAGCATATCATGTTTTCCACCAAGTTAGGCATGTTGTAGATACTTATTAAAAAATTCATATCCATCCTATAAGGCGATAATTCATGTGTCGTTACAAAGTGTACTTTTGTGTAATTAAGTCCTTGTGTGCCAGAGTGGGCATGTAGGGTTTTTTGTCTGTTTATTTGTTTTTAATGTAGGAAGAATCCTTAGATTGACTCTTATTTTCCTAAAAATTTCACCCACTAATCCTATATCTTGTCCCTTCTTTATAGGACTACCCTAAAATAATTCATACTCCACCTACACAGGCTTCTCAAGCCAAATTATATATCTCAGTTCCTATTTGGAAATCATGCCTGGTGGTTTACCATTAGGACATCCCTCTGCTAGCTAACTTCCATTCTGCCTGCAACATGTTCTTCTAGCCTGTACACCCATTCCAGCCCACCTCATGCCATTAAAAGGCAGCATGCTCTTAGCCCTACGTACTTTTACAGGGAGGACTGAGTAGTAAAATGTAAAAATCTACATATATTTTTATGGGCTTCACTTTGGTTGTTTTATGGTCTAACACACAGAGATGTGTGGGGTCCTTATTAGTTTACACTAAAATGCAAAAGCATTAAGCTAGCTGTAAATTAAAGAGAAAAGGTCAAGGTAGATAAAAAAAGATGATGTCCAAAGCTCATATTATATTTTGCCTCATCTTAAAAATAATCATAAATGATGAGCATCCTGTATTTCGCTTTCATGACATCTGATTTACTCTCCAAGTTTACCACCATAGTCTTAAACTTAAGCTTCACATTCCTTCCACTTTTCCAATTCTAGCAGAGAGGTTTCTTTTGTTTGTTTTTTGGTTGTTTGGTTTGGTTTGGTTTTCTGCCTACAGATCTTTTCCCAGTCCAAGTATACTGCTTTGCCTGCTTTTCTAGAGTACCCACTCAAATTTTGATCTGATCAGAAAGTCACAGAGTACTTTATCAGTTTTATGGTTGGATCAATCAGACAAACAGACTGAATTTGTCTCTACATTACAATCTAGTCAAGTCTAGGGTACCTGTCTTCTGTCTTTCCAGTCCCCCAATTCCATGCATTTTCTCCATTTAGAAGGATTATCCACACTGCAATTCTTCAATCTATTGGTACCCAACACTTTTTTGGTTCCTGATTCCTTACCAACTAGCCATTCCTAGATCTTGACCAGCATTATCTTTCCTTCTGAGGGCACTTACATTTAAATAGGGATTAGAAACATTTAGCTAAGAGTGAGAGAGTCCTAAGTAAGATCAGGCAAAACCAGTGGGGTTGGGGAAAGTAATTCTCAGGGGAAAAGGCTTTTTTGCAAGCACCTCTGAAATAATCCTATAAGATACCTTTGTATTTTTCTCATACATGAGGTCGGCCCTCACCAAAAACCAAAGTAGAGCAAATAATCCAGGTTTCTTTCAGTGAACTGTAATCTGAGAAATATCTTCGGTAAACTGCCATTATACACAGGCTTAGTATTCCTCCACTGACAAATAATATGACATGCTAGGAAGAATTTGGGTGATGGATCTGGAAAGAACTAGTTTGGATGCTGGTTCTGAGACTTAATAACTGCAAAATCCTGAGTCTTAGCTTCTTCACCTTAAAAAAAAAGTGTGAGACAATATAATCATCGTCTGATTGTTGCAAGAGGGCAAAGAGTCAGCATTTCTTGGATACTTTTTATGTGCTCTATTTTGGCACACTGTGTATTATTTGACTTAATACTCATAAAGAACCTGTTTGATTAAATGAGATAACATGGGTAAAACCCTTGGTACAAAGTGTGGCATGTGATAGTAACCTCTTTCCTTTCATTAGCGCTACTGCTAAGAATTTCAGTGCCCTAGTATGCTTTAACAATTGCATTCCACTATGTACTTTTTATATGGAAGAAGAGATACCTGGCAGACTTTCAAGAATTAGGATCTAAACTGCTCAGGGGCATCTAAGCACATGCTGCAGAGTAATGTACTATACAAAACCAATATCCTAAATCTCCCAGCAAAACCCAAATGCATCTCTACTGTCATTTCCATTCCATTTCCCATCCTTTAGCACTGGCCAATTTTTGAAGTAGCAGGTGCTTTCTTACCTCTGTGCTTTTGCTTAGGCTACTTCCTTTGTAAGGAATAACTTTCTTCCTTTCTGAGTCCTCCTGTCAATCCCCGAGCCTTTCCATAATAGATTCAATTCAAGTCCTACACATTTTAGAAGTCTTCTTAATCTTGTCCTTCCCTGTTTAACATGGTATTTTGTATCCCTGTTAGAGACTACATCACCAGTTGTCTTGTGTTAGAGTTATTAATGTGTCTTGAGGAAATGAACTATTTTTCTTAATCTTCTTTCTCCTACCAATCGTGACTGGTACAATCTCTTATTCATGATAGATGTCTGTTGAATTGATTTTCTGGTAATTATGATAAGGTTATTGCCAACATAATATTTATTTATATAGTCTACTATATAAATTATGTGTTTTATTATAGACACATAATATGTCTATTATGTGTTTTCATTTAATATATACATTTTCATATATGCAGCCCTCTCATTTATCATTTAACTGGTTCAAAAATGATTTTTACATAAGTAATAGTTTTTAAGAATCATGTTCTGATTTAAACGGCATCTATGTTATGAATAATCTACCAAAGATTTTTCTTTGATAGTTACCAAGGATATGAACAATTTAGGTGGTATGTTAAAGCGACTAAGAAGAGCTAAAAAATATTGTGAGACAAAGATAGAATACTGGATTCCAAATATGAATACATCTTGGTTTTAGTGGAGGCTGGGTAGTCAACTTTTGCTGTAAAAGCCATATATCTGTGACCTTTCTTTGTCCACTGCCTCTTGAAAAAGATTTTTTTCTCTTTAGGTCGGTTCCACAGAGCTTCTGCCTTAAATACCTTCCAAGGCCTCTCCTCTCTCACCAAAGAGCCATCCTGCACTATCAAAGAGAGGAGGTCAGAGGGCTTTGGCTTTCTGACTATGCACATTTTCAAAGTTACTGTTCTACTGGAGGCTTCAAACATCAAACACTCAGAAGTTAAGAATTAGTGATGCTCATTCTTTTTTTTTTTTTTTTGTCTCTTGAACACTGATTATGCAGATTTGATCACATGGGACTGAGGCATCTGCCCTTTGCCAGGTCTTTGCTCTCCTCCTTCCTGGTCATCTTCCTTTTCACTGAATTTCATTTCTCTCATCTTAATATTGAAACTTCTTTCAATTTTTACCTTTACTCAACTTTTATTTACAAGTCCATCTATACTACTTAAATATGTACCTGTTGACCTGGTTAAGAGGAAAATACTAGTGATTGTTATCTCTTCAGAAAAGCGGTAATTAAAGTGACATAGTCTAATAATTTAATTTAAAGGGGAGTCAAAAATTGATTTTTATTCAATAGCTTTGTTTAGTTCTGTGAAGGAAGAACTGTAATTTTGTAAATAGTAGCTTGATTTCAGAAATAGAAATGACATTATTCCCTGATATATTTTTAAGTTTTAAACTTTTAATTTTAATTTTATTTAACATTTTAATTCTGATTCATAAGAAAGGGCAGATTTGTAGAACCTCCAAAAATTCCTGTTCATGTGAGGTCTTGCTCAGGCTCTGGACCATAGGGATCTCTGCCATTGATGGAGTAGATTCTTTTTTGGAACATATGTTAAAGACAATTGAAATGAAACCTTTATTTAGCCATAAAAACTTGTAGCTGTGAGGGTTTTTGAGAACTGTGCAGTCTATTTTGTACCTCCCATTTGAAATTCCCAGGTAATTTAATCATACTTTTAATGATCTTCTAAGGACTCCATTTTTTTAAAAGATTTTATCCATTTATTTGACAGAGAGAGAGAGAGATCACAAGTAGGCAGAGAGGCACGCAGAGAGAGAGGAGGAAGCAGGCTCCTTACTGAGCAGAGACACCACCACCCCACCCCACCCTGATGTGGGACTCGATCCCAGGACCCTGAGACCATGACCCGAGCCGAAGGCAGAAACTTAACCCTCTGAGCCACCCAGGTGCCCAGAACTCCATTCCTTAGTCCTTCTCTTAGTTATCCATTCCAGGGTTTCCCTGACAAATATTGCACCATTGTCTTACCTCAAATGGATATCCCTCTTGCTTAAGATATGTATGCAGTGGTTATTTAAATTTTAAAATGAATTTTTTGTTCCCATTCTTATTATAGAGGAAGAAGTATAAGAAGTGGTTGCATTTTGTTTCTATTTTTAATTTTCAGGACTGAAATCTGCTTGGTCTAACTCAGGTAGAGGGTTCTGGGCTCCTGGGCACGTAATTTGAAAAGATGAAACACCACTGTTGTGAAATTAGCACTCATCTAGTTTACATTCACAAAAGTCCTCATAGAGTGACAGCAGAATGAAAAGAACCAGTGCTTAACTAACCTATAACCGATTCTACTGGCAAGAAGTTTCCAGTAGGACGTATTCAGCAGTTTTCAATACCGGGCTCACAAATTATATTTCCAGAGGTCAGATTTGCACATAACTCTTTCAACCACGACTATCTTCTCATATTCAACTCACTTTTAATACCCAACAGTGTGTTGTGCAGAAATAATCAATGGTTAAATTATTCCCATTTTGTTGGCTCAGCTCACAGTAGCCCACTGATTAGCTTAAAAAAACAAACAAACCTATTTGATCTTCAATTTGGATTTCAACTGTACCCAAGTGCAGATGCCATCTCTAGTAATATGACAAAACAGATTTAGGTCTATAAATGTTTCTGTGTGCTACAATAACAGTGTGCATCCTCTACATTGTAGCTCAAAGTGTTGTAAAAAAAAAAATACAATGAAGTTTGCTAGAGAGTCATTTTAGAGTTAATTAAACCTTTTCCACCTGTAATTTAAGAAAAAAGAAAAAGCCCAACACTCTTAAAGACCATGGGGGAAAGGCAGTTTAAGAAATAGAAGTCCTCTGTTTATCCAGGGAGGTACTTTACAAGCAGACAGCTACACCACAGTAGAGAGACAACATTTCCTCAGCTGATTCGGTTAATTAAAATGCACAGTTACAACAGGCTTTCTTAGAGCCTGCAGCTGAATGACCGAAGTCTCCATTTTCCTCCAGTGTCACCCAGAACGTGAAGAGGCAAACATACTGCCCAAACACAATTTGACTGACTAAAATCCAGCACTATCAACAGGAAATACATTTCTCAGGCACATTTTAAAAGGCGTATTATCAAGATTTATGGCATAAGGATAGAAATAATTTGCAGCTAGGCCAGGCCGGGGGAATATCCCCAGGTTTCTCTCAAAGTAGTTTTAAGTGAAATTTACAAATAAATCTTCAGGGGAGCGTCCGCTCTCAATGCAGAAATATTCAGCTCTTTCCTCCCAAATGTGTGGAATTTGAATCTGACAAACAACCAGTCTGTTGTCAGAATTTGAGTGATACGAAAAATCAAAGGCCACAAAAGCTATTTGTCAAATAAACTGCAGAAGGCAATATTAGTCTGCAGGGCTCATTTGCAGAACTCATGATGGGCATTGGAGGAGGGGATGCTAACAGCTGCGGCCTTGACCGCACTGCCCGTGCCAGCCGGAATTCAAGCTGCATGATCTGAGAGCGGCTAAGGCTGGCGGGGGGCGGGGGGCAGGGGGGCAGACAAATGAAAAAAAAAATAACAGAGGAGCTTCTTATATCCAAGTTTTTATTAAATCAGGACATTGGTGTGCACAGATGAATATCTGCAAACCCAGTTTAAGATGGATGTGACCTGCAGGTATTCAAATTAAATCTGTCGTGGAAGACTGCTTTTATTTCCTGCAGTAGGGGAGAGATTATAGACTTTGGATTAGTTTGACTAGCCACATGGCGTGGCATCAGTTTGCTTATCTGTAAAATGGAACCAGTACTTCACATCCCCGGGCAATTTTGAGGATAAATTGAAATAACATATGTTTGTGGACACAGCAGGTGCTCAATAAAGGTTAGTGTCCCCTCTCTCACTAGGTGTTTTCACAATGCAGCATGTTTCCATGATGGGTCAAGTGAAAGCTCCCACATTAGCCACTTATATCACCAAATCTGCAATCTATAGAAAATGACTCAAGATCTCTGGAGCTTAATTAATCAATCATTAAATCAACCTGGAAAGTGTTTACCAGAAATCTGGAAACCCATTAATGGAACTGCTGTATTAACTATTGTTCGGTAATAATTTTGCTTAGCACCACCATGAAGAACGTCTGATCTTAGTATTGTCTTTTTCTAACAATTTGGCACCACTTCCTTTTCATAAACATTAAAGAATTGACTTCAGATCTCTCTTTAAACCTTTCTAATGTCAACCTTCTTTTTTCTCCCCAAAACATGGTTTTATCACCCCTCCACCCCATACACACACTCAGTGTGAAGGGAACATGTTATTACTCTTGTAGTGTTGGCCTATAGAAATATAAACGGCCTATGTAACTTAGCACTGAATTCATTTCTAGTGGGAACTAATTTAGGCATTTGGAAGAATGGTACACAATATTATATAAGTTTTCAAAGATTCCAGTTGAGTCTGTGAAATGATGACTAAATCATCCAAAGCAACTTATTCAAAGAGTTACAATAGAAAAATTCCAATGGACATTTATTGAACACCTACTATGTGCGGGTATTTAATTAAATCAATTTGATTTTCCTTAAGGCAAACAAAACATAACAGAGGCTAAAGGATATTTGAAATTTGGAGTTATATCATCTAGAAGGCCACTGAATTATTTGACTGATTTTGTAATTTCATAAAGCATGGATTTCCTCTTCTCAAGGGAGAAATTTGCTACATGCCCTTCACTGGAGATAATAATTACTTCATTTTAAAGACTTTGAAAAGGAACAGAGATGAAAAGAGCTGTAAGAGTTTCTAAATGACACAAGATCTGTGAAGTGGTAGATATTTAACACAAACTTCATAGAGCTGTTATGTGGACTCATTAGTTAATTAGTTAGTTAATGACTTTGAAGTGTTAAATCTTATTAGATTTTTTTTTTTACACTTTAACACATTGGAGAAATTACTCTGTCTGAAATTATAAACTGACTATACCATTCCAACATATTGGATCTTTCCATGATACACCTTCAAGACATTCTTTCCTAGTCTGATTTTTTTTTCCAGACAACACCTGAAAAGACAATCTACACCTTGATCCCCAGCCTCTTTATTTTCAGTATTGACATTGGCTTTCAGGTAACACTAAGCACAGAATTGAGAAACCCTCAGGGTGAGATATTTAATGCAGTTTTGTAGCTCTGTACAGCAGAGGAGAAAAAAAACAACTGTTGGGTAAATCTGAGAGAAAGTGGACAAGGGAAGGAGTTGAAATCCAGTAACTGCTTTGTTCTTTGAAAACAGTGACTAATTACTCTCCCACATGCTGATAAGATGAGAAAGAATGACGGAAGCATAGTGGGTTAGCAATATTCTAATATGTGGGAGACTTTCTATAGCTTAAAAAATGTTTCGTTGACATTTATCATATACAGGGAAAAGTTCATTGTCAATGTATAGCTCAACACACACTAGGCATGCTTGTGTTCTCTGTGCCCAGATGAAGAACAGGAGAATCCAGTACTCCAAAAGCACCCTCTGGGTCTCCCTCTGGAGCCCTATCTCCAAGATAACCACTACTATTACTCCTAACGTCATAGGGTAGCTTTATCTATTTCGGTACTTCCTACAAATTGAACCATAAAGTCTGTACAGACGGTCCCCAACTAAAGATGGTTTGACTTAAATTTTTCTCCTTTCCTAGGGTGCGAAAGTGATGTGCATTCAGTAGAAGCCGTAGTTCAAATGTTAAATTTAGATCTTTTCCCGGGCTAAGGAAATGCAGTGTGATACTCTCCTGTGATCCTGGGGACCGCAGCAAGCAGCACCTCCCAGTCAGTCATGCAGTCGCCAGGGTAAACAGCCAATGTAATCACAACCGGTCTGTACCCAGACAACCATTCTGTTTTTCAGTTTTAGTGCAGCAGTCTGAGCACAAGTAAGGTAGGCTAGGATAAGCTATGATGTTCCGTAGGCTACGTTTATTAAATGCCACATTTTCAGTTTACAATGGGCTTATCAGGAGGTAACTCCATCATAAGTAGGAGATCTGTACTCTCTCTTGAGTCTTGTTTCTTTCTGGTTCAGCATTATCTTTCATGAGACGCATCCACATTGTTGAGTGTGGTTGTAGCTCTACTTTCTAATGCCTGTGCCTCCACTCCTCCCCTACCAACAGACGCAGAATTCTTTTCATATTCAAAAAATGGCCATGCGAAGTCATTGATGAATGTCCTATCTTGTATATATGATAGCATGGGAGACTCAGTAATAGTCAGTGAATAATTTTTGTTGTTGTTGCAACAGTAAATATAATGCAATCAAATTATTTTACACTTTTATTACCTGGCCACAGACAAAGCCAGCTCTAAGAAACATACTGAGGGGGCACCTGGTGGCTCAGAGGGTTAATTAAGTCTCTGCCTTAGGCTCAGGTCATGATCTCAGGGTCCTGAGATTGAGGCCCGCATCAGGCTCGAGAGCCTGCTTCCTCCTGTCTCTCAGCCTGCCTCTCTGCCTACTTGTGATCTCTCTCTCTCTGTCAAATAAATGAATAAAATCTTAAAAAAAAAAAGAAATCTTAAAAAAAAAAAAAGAAGAAAGAAAGAAAGAAAGAAAGAAAGAAAGAAAGAAAGAAAGAAAGAAAGAAAGAAAGAAAGAAAGTCACCGAGGTAATCTTTTTTAGTAGTCCTTGCTTTTGGCCTGATTCTCCAACCTGAGTTATCCTCCCCCAGAAAAGCCGTCCATTCCTGGCCTTCAGCTCCTGGAAAGCCTGCCCATTTCTAGCAGTTGTGTTAAGGAGTATACTTGTGATGGGTACCAGGAGTTGTATTAAATATTGTATCACTAAACTGTACAGTGAAACTAATATAACTGCACGTTAACTAACTGAAATTTAAATAAAAACTTTTAAAAATGGGTAAACTACTTCATACCAAAATGTTAATGCCTAAATTGTTAGCTCTCCAAGGTAGGCCCGAGAACAATGCTATAATGCAGAGGTCCAGTCACTCTCTGATTACTCTCTAGGGGTCAAGATCTGCATTTATTGACCTGTGCAGGAGCTTTCTTTACATTGAAGGATTCTAAGAAATACGTCTGTGGAAGGCAATGCTGTTTTTACTGTTAGAACATTACTGAAATTGTTATTTTGCTACATCATACAGTATCCTCTTTATAAAAGCCCATGGGTGAGAGGTACTTCTTCCAAATAACTTTATTTTAAAATACTTTGTTCTTCATGTAACTGATCCTGCCCCACGCACCCTCCCTTCTCCCCGCATCTCTCTTTCCCTTTCCTGTTAAAAATATCAAAAACATCTGAGATAAACACAGTGTCCAGGACTTTACAAAAGCTATCTTTGCTCTACCTTCCTCATCCTTGGTTTCTTCTGCTTTTTCTTATGTTCTCTGTTTGAATGTCTTCACATTTTTAAAAATCCTGATGAATTTACTAAGGATATAGATTAATTCAATAAAATGTGTTATCCCTAAAGGAAAAAATGTCAGTCACCCATATTAGGTCAGGCTGGCCGCTAGAGGAATCTACATTTTAGGCAGAGGATTCTTCCAGTAATTTTCAAATCATACCCCATTGGTTGGCTGTCATCAGAGAGATCGGAAGAGCTGATATGCTGTATGGTATGGTACCTTCCACAACATAGGTTTTGATAAAGCTTTGTTGATTACATTGGCTGAAGATGTCTTCCATCAAATGAAATGGACAGAATGAGAGATTATCTAGGAAATATCTAGACCAAGAACACTATAAAAGATAAATGTACATGTGAGAAAACATAGACTTATGTTTTCAAGGGAGTGGAATGGTTAGTATATTTGATAGGTGATAGTTTGTAACCACCAGTCCTCTCTGGTTTTCAAGTCTCTCAATTAGAGTTCTATTTGGGAAGATTTGATTAATGCACTATTTATCTAAGAGTCATTAATTTATGGAGCTTAACTATAAGATACAGCACTGCTCATTTTCTTTCTCATATTCATACTTACACGAAGAATACCACAATGGCATGGGGGTGTTCTATCCTTGACTGGTAATCCACATAAGCGATCACAACAAACTGACAATATTGAAAATATTAAAGGATAATAATGTTTCCTTCATTCTTAGGATCCCATTATGCAACCTGAGTAATACAATTCCCAGGAATTCAATGATAATCTATAAACCATACCATAAAACAGTCCAATACGTATTCCAGTGAAATGTTCTCTTTGAAATCAGAAGATATCAAATTCTAGTCTCCTAATAATCCCTGTATTAATTTTTATACCATAGAAATAATTCCAGCTCAGATAGATTAAAATTGTGGATTTTTTTTTCTTTACTATTAAAGCTATTTGATTATGAGACTCTGGGGAAAGCATATACTCTTGTTAAAAAAAAAATGAACGAATGTATTATCAGAGATTGTGTAAGATTAGCAAAACTTTACAATCTATATTGATGATATTCTTTAAGTATCCAATGAGGCCAATCAGTAATATATTAGAATACAGTTTTATTTATGACATTTTTATTTATCCAAATACTTCTTGCCAAATCCAACATAAATCTACTAAGAAACTCTCATTCCTACAGACCCCACGGTAAACATTCCCTCTAAAAACCACTAACTCCAGGGATGCCTGAGTGGCTCAGTCACTTAAGCGGCTGCCTTTGGCGCAGGTCATGATCCCAGGATCCTGGCATTGAGTCCCACATTGGGTTCCTAGCTCAGCAGGCAGCCCGCTTCTCACTCTGTCTGCTTTTCCCCCTGCTTGTGTGCATTCTCTCTCTCTCTGACAAGTAAATAAATAAAATCTTTTTTAAAAAAATCATTAACTCTAATATAAAACGTAGGGCCTCTTATGTTAGAACTTTTTGTTCATCAGTAACTACAGAATTAAGCATGATTTTGGTACCAGTGGTTATTCTGAATGTTCATAATGTATAAAAGTTAGCATCTATTTATTTACACGTGGCAAACGCCAGCAGACTTCTGACCCTGGCAGTGGCCAACTTCACAAGCCTGCTGGGCAAAGCACATGTGAAAAAGGACATCTCTCTCAGACACTTGGTGATTCTAACAACGTGTGTAGAAAGGAATGGATACTGAGACGACGGAAAAATATTCTGCTAGATTTCTGACTGGTTCAGAGTTATGGGCCCCTAAACCAGACACTGGATAGTGTGCTTGTCACTTCACAGCTCAGAAACTTCCAAAACCTCCCCATGACTTGTCACAATCTGGGCTCAGCGTCGTCTTTCAGTTTTTCTTGTGCAGTTACCCTTCTTCCACCATGCTCCATCAAAAACACAATTTAGCATTCTTGGAACATCTCTAATTTGCTCACGCTGTTTCTTCTGCCTGGAACATTCCTTTTTCCCAAACTCATCTTATATTTTATGACCACACTCAAATCCTTGGTGAACTATATTCTGATTATTAGAGATGGAAGCAGTTTTCGTTTTTCTTCAACTTCAATTATACATTTTGTTATCATTACTATTATTATTTTAATTCTGCAGTGATTATCGTTTTCTAACCTGTGTTATATTAGCTATGCCCATATATTATCTTCCTTTCAGGGAAATTTTTACATATGTTTCTGTATCCCAAACACGCCTAAGGAAGGATTTGATACAGTATATACTTAATAAATATCTGTTTATTGAATTGATGTTTGAATGAATGAATGTCATACCATGAGAGTCATACTGAAACTAGTATGCTAAGCAAGAGATTATTATTACCTATCTTTGCCATTAATATTCATAAGAGAGGGGCGCCTGAGTGGCTCAGTTTGTTAAGTGACTGCCTTCGGCTCAGGTCATGATCCCGGAGACCCAGGATCGAGCCCCACATCGGGCTCCCTGCTCGGCGGGAAGCCTGCTTCTCCCTCTCTCACTCCTCCTGCTTGTGTTCCCTCTCTAGCTGTGTTTCTCTCTGTTAAATAAATAAAATCTTAAAAAAAAAAAAAACCTAAAAAAAAATATCCGTAAGAGATTTGGGATATAGTTCATACCATAATACATTGTACTTCATATATTTCACATGTTTTCAACAAATGTTTACAATTTACAGCTGTGTGAATGGCCATATATGGTAAAAGAAGGAACATATTGGAAACATAAAGCAACATCCTATGAATTATAATATCATTCATGAAGAATCCTCAATTGTCACATGCAAAACATTTATTGAGCTGCCACCATTTAATCTTTACCAAATTATGAGTTCACATAAAGGCCAGTGGTGAGCATGAAAAGAGCTTTTAGAGTTTTGCATAGTGCAGTGACAAAGAAATTGAGGTATAATCAGACAAGAGCCAGAATTTGAATCCTGATCTAATATAGCAGCTCTCATACAGTCACTGAACAATAATCTCCTCTCTTAATGTTGGCTCCCTTTTGAAGAGATGGGATGCCTATGTATGTACGTATGAATGTATATATTCTTAAGACTTTATTTTTAAGTAACTCTACACCCAACATTGGCCTCTAACTCACAATCCTGAAATCAAGAGCCAGCCAGGCACCCCTGGGATGCTTATTTAACATCAGATAACTCATTTTGCTCTGCTGTACCCTATACAACACAAGCCCTTGTCAGCTTTATTTATTTGACAGAGAGAAACACAGAGAGAGAACACAAGCAGGGGGAGTGAGGGTGGGAGAAGCAGGCTTCCCGCCCAGCAGGGAGCCCGATGCAGGGCTAGATCCCGGGGCTCTGAGATCATAACCTGAGCCAAAGGCAGATGCTTAACAACTGAGCCACCCAGGCGCCCCTGAGCCCTTGTCAGCTTTAAAAAAACAAATAGACAAACACAAAACTATCTCTTTGAATGGCTTGTTATGTTCGAGGTGCTATGGTAAATGCTGACCTTCATATATTTAGTTCTTCTAACAACCCTATGAGATGGATAGTGTTTATTCACATTCCTGATAGGGAAACTCATTCAGAGAAGCTTTAAGTCATACACTCAAGATCACAGAACTAGCAAGGACAGGAAATGGAATGTGAATGCAAGTCCTTCTTAGTCCTAAATCAAAGTTCTTAACCCCCTTACTTTATTGCCTTTATTTCTTTTTTAAAGAGTTTTATTCATTTATTTGAGAGAGAGAGAGAGAGAGAGCGAGAGAGAGAGCGAGTACGCAGGGGGCAGAGGCAGAGAAAGAGGGAGAAGCAGGCTCTTCACTGATCAGGAAGCCTGATGCAGGACTCCATCCCAGGACCCTAAGATCAGGACCTGAGCTGAAGGCAGATGCTTAACCCACTGAGCCACTCAGGTGCCCCTCCCTTTTACTAATCCTAAAATATGATTTTTTTTTCTTAAGAAGAAAATTGGATTATCTGAAACATTCACTGTTCAGAATATTTACCTTAGCACCGCAAATATTTCCACTATACGTGGAAGGAATCTAGGAGACAGAAAATGGTGGTAGGAAATGGGTCTAGAGATTGGCTCCTCTCACCTGGCCTGACTAAGCTGTTTACATTTTGCAGAGAGCCCATCTCCAAGTCCAGTCCTAAAATGACAGTGAACCGTGATCTTTAATGGACAGAAGACCTGATTCCAGGGCCTTATAGATAAACAGAACATATATCAAGGAAGCAGTCAGTACCCTTAACGAATTGGCTGGCTTGCCTCTCATCCCAGATCCGTGACTTTCAGGTGCTAGATGCAATATGGGAAACAAGTCAATATTTTCCAGCATGCTGAGTCCATTTCCTCCCCCAATATTTTTGAGCATAAAGCAGGTGCAGAAATCATTTCAGCCACCACTGAAGGGGTGAACAGCAGCTGTCACACAACCACACAGCAACAGAGGTCTTTACTAAGATTCAAAATGAGAAGAATATGCATTGTAATTGAAACTATGCAGGGGCCAGAGCTTTCCAGATGAGCACAAGAGTACTGAGGATTTGGAAAGGGACATGTGCCACTGTTTTTATACTCAAGCTAAGACATAGTACTTTTCAATAGCTCATGAGGAGATACAATCAAGTCTTCGGAGAAAAAAGACATAAGCAACACAGGGGTAGCATCTAGAAAGTGAATCTTCTGAAAGCTACAAGGGGGCCTTGAAGCCAAATCCAAGGGGCCTTGAAGATGATAACAGGGCATGCCCTTTTGTTTCCCATGTGATGACAAGAAGGTCCAGAGAGGTTAATACTTGTCCAGGATGAGTGAGTAAAGCTTTGGCAGTCAAAGGCCTTGAAGCCAAATCCACAATTTCTTCATTTCTTTTACTCTACCCCACTGCCTCTAACCTGCTATGTTTTATTTTGTTGAATTTTAGTTTCCTTGCTTGTTTTCTTTGTTTTAAGAGGGTTATTTAATGAAAGATAAGTGCGACCTAGCACCAATACAAGGGGAATTTCTTTCAACACAGAGAGTTTGTACACTGACTCTCTCCTGGCAAGGCATTTAGTTGCTTCCATAACTAAAACAGAAATGAATTATTAACAGTCAGAAGTGCATGGCAAGGAAGTAAACTGAAACAGGCATGCCTCTGAGTTGTGGCTGAGCGCAGCTCTACAGTTCTGAAAGGACACTTCTTTTTATTTATGAAATCTCAGCGTCTCCTCTGGCTGAGACGTGAATTGTCAAATCACTGTTCTCTGCTTTAAAGATCGGTTTATACACAGATCATAAAAGATTTATGTATTCATCAAATCAAACATGCATTCATTCAGTACCTGTTTTATGCCAGACTAGATGTTGGTGATACCAAGGTTAAACGTCTGATATATAACACAGCCATTTCACAATAATGGAAAGAGCCCTCCTGTTCTGCAGTACGAGTAGTCTCAGCAGTGATCAAGCACTCACTAGCAATCAATTAGTATACATTTACTGAATGGCTTCTTATAAAAAGACTTACGATACGTACTCTAGGAAGGTACTAAAACATAAGCTTAAAATCAAATGGAGATGAGAAATGGATTCATAGGAAATGATACAAAAACAAATTCATATTTTAACCATTTAATCATTAAATGCAGGAAAAACACGGAGGGAGTCTTGAAGTAGATGTTTTGAAAAAGGGCTGGAGGGGCAAAGAATGGGTAAGGTGAAGAGAGACTATTTTAGGAAGAGAAACATAGGAAAGTAGGTACAAGTATAGAGATTGGCAGAACATTAATTTTATAGCATTAGCTTGATTAATTGAAGTGGCTTAATTTAGATATTATAATCAATGGGGGAAAAAGTAACTGACTGTGTGTGTGTTTTGAATTACTACTTATGCAAAAATAGGCGATAATTAATTGACAAATCAATTACTTCTAAGTCGATACTACCGCAGTCTGATGAATTCAGAATCCCCCAACACACCCATTTTTCACTTATAATCTGAATAGTAATCATATAGGTATACACATTGTTTATGTTTCTTCTGCTTAATCAATACTTATGTTCTACTAGTTGTTAAATATTTTAAAAATTGGGTTCCCTTATAAGTGATTGTATAATTTCAACAATTTTCAGAGAGGCCTGACAGAAAAACAAGTTCTTTGGAGTTAGCCAGCAGAAGAGTGAGATAGACATTCAGAATGTGGGGTATCCTTTGAAATACTTCCACAGAACACCTATAAGTAGTTTTTGAGACCTGGAACCATTAGTAGGATTCCAACTTAATTTCTTTACCATCGACTGAGAAAATAAAGCCCATTGAGAAAACCCCAAATGTACAAAGAAACTAAGCAACAGAACCTAAAGGAAGTTCCTATTCATGCCTGCCCTCAGTTACCTTAAATACAGATCTAGTATATTTCCCTATTAACCTAGTTCTCTCAAGATCTTTCTGACTTTCTGTGAGCAACATAAATCGATCTAGAACATCATCTCTGACATCACAATTAAGTAACTGTTTTAAAGACGGAAATCACTAGTGGTCTTTGTGCTGCTGTCAACAATCCAAGTTACTAAAACCGAAAAAACTCCCTACTAAGAGCTCATTGCCAATCATCTGAAAGGAGAGAGTCAAAGAGAATAACATGAATTAAGGTATATTTCAAAATTTCCACATTTTGATCAACTGCTAATGATTATATTATATATAGGTTTTTTTCCTGTACTTTCCCAACAAAGAGTAAGTTGTACCATCATGTCCTTCCAGAATGACTCTTTCTAAAACAGTCTTACTGGAGCACTGTGGTTAGTTATGACTCACAGATTAAAAAAGAAAATAGAGACAAACTTCAAAGATGCATTACCTCATAAAAATAATAAAATCAAAATATTGTTCAGAGAACATTGTTTCCTACATAATTTAATCAAATAGGTTATCTTCAAATAGGTATCATCTAGATTATGTTTCTGATATGTTTTATGATGGGTGATATTGTCCTCCTAAGATAGTAAGAAACCACATAATTTTTTTTTTCTGAAGTTAGCCAAAGGTGTTTGTAACCTTTGATTAGTATAGTTATGAGCACAGGATCCAGAGATACATTCATGGGTTCAACTCTCAACCAGAAGAGCTGGGCGACCTTGAAGAAATAACTTGACCATTCTGAAATTTCAGTTCCTCAGCTATAAAATCAAGAAAATTACAGAACCCACCTCAGAAGGTTGTTAAAAATATCACAGCAGTTTAAAGACATAAAGTGGTTATGACAAAACTAGCTCCTCAGAACTGCTCATAATGGTTTAGTTGTTATTTCCTTTCTGCATGTTTACATCATAATTCCAAACTTTAAACCTAGTCAAAAATAAAACAGGAGTCCTCTGATATTCTATAATCCAAACCTCATCGAAATATAAAATCTTTATTTAAAATAAATTAAGGGGCGCCTGGGTGGCTCAGTGGGTTAAAGCGTCTGCCTTCAGTTCAGGTCATGATCTCAGGGTCCTGGGATCGAGGCCCACATCGGGCTCTCTGCTCAGCGAGGAGCCTGCTTCCTCCTCTCTCTCTGCCTGCCTCTCTGCCTACCTGTGATCTCTCTGTGTGTCAAATAAATAAATAAAATCTTTAAAAAAATAATAAAATAAATTAAGTTTCCAGCATTAAGTTTGAAAAATATGGATTTTTCACAGTACATTTCAATACCTGGTTTTATGAGCTGGACATAACCACATACCGTTTGGCAGACAGACAAATGTGAATCATTTTATAATTAACATATTTGTATTTTATCCTAAATTTGCCTTACACCTAGATAAACTACTATTAAAACCAACATTGTTGCATCATAAGTTCCTTTTGCAGGGAGCCACAGTGACTAAAAAGTGGAAAATAAATAACAGAAACAGCTAAAACAATGTGACGATATTTAATGAAAAGCGAGGTTGCTATGTATAAGAGAGCAGGCTGTGTACTATCTAGCCCTATAAAGCATCCCACAGATGGAATATAGTGCTAATGCGGACCCCTTAGGGCAAACTGTGTGCACTGGCTCTGGTCGAAGGGTAAATATAAATATTTAACTTGGCTTCAGTTAAGATTATGTCAAATTGCCAAGAGCAGAGGACAAATTTGGATTATTATCCTAATGGGCATACTTATAGCACTTACCACTTTTGTTATCTTGGCCTTATTACTTAACTTCTCTGAATCTGTTTCCTCAAAGGCCCTCTTTCCTGTGAGTGGAGACAAAAGTATCTTTTCACAAAGATTCTCCTATAGATCCCATTGCAATTTACTATGTGCTAACAAACCTAAAAAGCATTAACCGATTTCCTGAGAAACTATCACAGCTCAGATAGACCCTCACATATCAAATTCAACTGCTACTCTTTTTTTTTTGTTTGTTTTGCTTTTTAATTTTTAAACTGTTTGAGGCCTTCCCACAAAGGGCTGATTATTAAAGAAAGCCACTGAGACACTTGGGTGGCTCAGTTAGTTAAACTTTCAACTCCTGATTTCAGGTCAGGCCATGATCTCAGGGTCATGAAATCAATTCCCACTGGGTGAGAAGCCTGCTTGAGATTCACTCTCTCTGTCTCCCTCTACCCCTCCCCCACCCACATTCGCCATGCATTCTAGTCTAAGATCTGCCATTGGCTTGCAATGTAATTACGTATAGTTTTCTCATCTATAAAATGGAAGTAATGAGCTCTGATATCAATTAGGAGAAGTATCAAAATAATAGGTATAAATGTGCTTTGGAAAAATTTGGAGCACATTAATACATACAGTATTATATGTTTTTGCAAGTTTCTCATTAGATAATAATGGTAAACAAAAAGATAAAGAGACTTTGGCTAACCTCTGAAAAGAAATGCTTTCTAGATGTCTTTGAGCTTTTGTGATCTTTCTCTGAGTGTTGTTTTTCTGAAAAGATCAATTTTTATTCTGAGTTATGGACTATAGAAGCAGGAAAATAAATGTTATATACATAAATCATCAATAGAGAATAAGAAAAAATAATGATTACTTTCTGAGGCATTATAACATGTGTCTAATACCTGTCAATCATTGATTATTCACTGTTGTGTCAAGCCCAGGAAACCCTATAAAGATGCATAGAATCTTTTTCTCACAATCACCCTGTAATGTAGCTGGTAAGGTAATGTCTCTTTTCCAGATGAAGAACAATTTTATTGTTAATCATTTTGCATGTGACCATGCATCTAGGGAGTTAGGGAACAGGATTTAGGCACATGTCTGTTAAGCTCCAAAACCCTTGTTCATTCCAAGTTTCCTCATTGCCTCTCACAATACCTGATACAGAGTTGGCATTCAATAAATATTGATGAATGAAAGAATGAATGGGTAGGTGGATAAATTGATGGATAGATGAATAGATGCATGGATACATGGATAGATGGATGAAAACTAAACTCTGGAAATTACAGTCTATAAGGACAAGACTTAGGCAGCCTCGCTAGGCTCTGCCACAAATTGTTCAGTCTCTATTGTTCTTCCTCTTCTGCAGTTTGAAAACCCCAGGCTGTAAGAACTCCTTAGCTGCTGATATGAGCATTTCCTGTCTTTCTGTTATTTCTGCTGACACAGTTGATGAAGGATTTCAAATTCTTGGAACCGCTTGTACCTCATCTCTGATATCTGACTGGGGGGCCTCTCTCCAGCAAACTTAGAACATGGCATTTTGCTATTTGCTAATTGGTTTTGGTAATTCTGTCATCGGCAGTACCCAGGAGGAAGGGGGGCCTCAGTTCTAACTCTGAGGGCATCTGAGAATATTTTGCAGAATTTGCCAAAAATAGAAAGAACTGTATGAGATTAGAGCCTGACATTTGGTTTCGCATCTAGTATCATTTGTGAAGACTGAATAAAGGACAAAGGAGAAAAATAAATGTTCTAATTGGCCCAACTGATTTATTTGAAACAGGTAGATTTAGCAACTTAATTTGTGTTGATTAACAAACCATAGATCTTTTTTTTCTCCACCTGCTTTCTTGTAAGGAAAACTGTCTGTGCCTCAAGGTTATTTAGAAAAGCTTCTGAAAGCTATTAATAGAAAGCAGTTTTAAACCCAGTCTCTAAAAGGCTTAACTTTGTATACGATAGTTCTGCCCTTGTAGAAAAATAAGAAAGCTTTTAGAAAAAAAAAAAGCAGCATATAGCTCAGATTATTAGCTATCTCTTTGTCACAAATGTGCAGCTGGGTTCAGAATTTGCATGTTTCCCAGGCAAAAGAATTCAATAAGCAAGTAAGCGAATCCTGCCATTTTATTAAATACTTTCAGAAAACAAAAGCAAAGCAAGCTTTCACTCAGCCAGAACCAGAACATAATCCCCAGAGCCAATGACACATGTTAAAGTTCCAGCACCAGAGCCAAATTTGACAAAGGAACCCTCTCTATCCTCGTACCCCTGAGGCAAGCTACTAGAATTGTGATTCTCACACTCTTCCTTTTTGAGACCCTCCAAACATGGGTGGTCAAACAAGGGAGAAGGGAATTAAAATAAGGAGGGCTAAAATTTGAGACTTAAATCACTTTCAAGATACACAAGTGAAGAAGTGGGAGGTTCCTGAAAGTGCCCTGTAGAGGCTGCAGATTTTAATTTGTCCTATTAGTTATGATTCTCTTTAGAGGTAGGAAGAGAGAGTAAAAATGAATTTTCTCCTCCCCGCAGCCTTTCAATACACCCTTCTTTCTTAATTACACACAGCATTACTGCATGGGTCTTGCTGAGCACGGGCATCTACAAGGTAGATGTTGAAAAAATCGTAATTGCCACGTTCGACCTACTGCTGTTACATCCCAGATTCAGGGTGAGGCCTTACAGCAGAAGTCAGTTCAGTGTCCCAATGCAATGGATCCATCTTTCTGACAACCTTTTGTTCTTTTCTAAACTCGTTCCTCTTTATAGAATTTCATCCGTCCAAATCTTCGGCGATAATGGTGACATTCTCAGAGACAAGCTCCAGAACTTGCCGTGGCTGCCTGGATTGATACTTAGGGAAGGAACTCTTTGAGCTGGAAGCCAAGATGGGATTTCTATTTTTATTCCGGTTTCAATCTTCATGCTCAGTGGAGATAATGAAATCTTTCTTACACTCATTTATTTTATTAAAAGGAGTCAGGATTATCATTCTTTCCACTTTCATGACAATTGAGTCAAGAGAACAAAAAGCATGAAAAGATTGAAAGTACAGTCTCCTGAGTTCTAAAGGTTTTGCACCTGGTTATTTGCAAGAACTAAGGAAAGTGACTTGACTTCTTTGGATTACCTAGAAAATGAAGTGATTAAACTAGAGATTTCTACAGGTAGTTCCAGGTTTAACTTCCTATGACCTTATTTGTCCCAAAGCCTTCCCTCTTCTACTCTTAGTGTAACTGAACTTACTTCTCCTTCATTGTAACCTCCAATATCTTGAGCTCTCCTAATTTCTTAGCCCATTTTTTCTTCATTTTTCTAGACTCACTTCTCTTTCTATCCAGATTGATATTCAGGAGTAAAATACTCTGCTGATACTCACAAACTGCTATCTTTCTTAGCCTCGTCTTTTACCAAAGCCATTTGGCAAGTCCCCAATCTTAGATAAACTTTCCATATCTACATTCCTATGTCCAGTTTTCCAAGCATGAGTTGGCATCATCTTGAGTCTAGTCTATGCTGAGTTTATAATTATTTCCTTTCCTAAGTCTCACCGAGCAAGGTATGTAAGCTTTATGAGTTGACCCTCTTAGCCATTTGGAAAGCTTTTTATTCACCTCTAGCAAACTCCCTAAATACATTTCTGTCCTTCTCAAGCTCTCGACCTTCTCTCAACAGATTACTTTTCCATAAAGTGATTAAAGTAATACCATTTTAACAATGAAAATGTTTAAAATTTAAAATACAGCCATTCATTTTTAGTTCTATTGCATTAACATAAAAAACGGTCTCACATCTTTTGCAAAAATCATGGGGCATTTCTGCATTTCTACATCACTTCCAAGTCAGCTCTATTTTGATTTATAAGCTTGACTACAGATCTAGCTGTCAGACCAGATGTTGTATGGAAAATACCAGCTAAGTCTGATTGGATTTTTCAAACTGCCTCATCAAAACCCTACAGCAAAACAGAAGTAGATATGAACTTCAAAAAATGTTAGGGCCTAGCAATAATTGCTAATTGGAATTATCTTTTCTCAGATAATATGCAGGATGAAAATATGATTTAATCATTCATAAATGCCTATAAGAAAAAAGAAAGAAATATAAGACCTTTAACTGAACCAAAATATTATGAGCACATTCTGTCTCTGGCATTCTGAAACTTCTCAGAAGGTTAATTTCACTTTGCAAGCATCACTTCATAGTGTAACATTCCAAGCCGAAAATTTAAGGGGGAAATGTGGAATGGAGTCATGCAGAATCTGCAGTGGATAGTAAAAAAAATTTTGAAACTACTTTGTGGGTGCCATTAAAAAAGGAGTATTGGTAAGAGTAGAAATGGACAGTTTGATAAAGGATAGAAGGAAAAAGTAAGAATATATAAAAATCATAACAGTTATCCTAAAACAGAGGTGGTACTCAAGCTTTTGCTAAGGACAAGTTAATACTATGGTCGTCAGAAAAAAAAAAGTTTTCAAATAAATAAGATAAAAAAACATAAGATTAAAAATAAATTTAATCATATTAACATAGTTATCACTATTAAAAACATAAATTTGATATAGTAATACAGCTGACCCTTGAACAATGTGGGGTTGGAGCGCTGATACCCCAACACCATGGAAAATCTGCATATAACTTTTGACTCCCCCACAACTTAACTACTGATAGCCTACTGTTGATTGGGAAGCCTTACTGATCATATAAACAGTAAGTTAACACATATTTTGTATTTTATATATTTTATATATTATATTCTTACAATAAAGCTGGAGAAAAGAAATGTTATTAAGAAAATCATAAAGAAGAGAAAATACACTCACAGAACTATACTGTAAAAAATTTATATGTAAGTACAGCCATGCAGTTCAAACCTGTGTTGTTCAGGGTCAACTATGTATGTGTTACTTTAGGAAACATTCAGTAAGAAGATACTGCTGTAATTTCAAGAAATGATGAACATAAAAACCTTCTTTAAAGTTTGCTGTAATACTATAGTGTGTTATGATAATGTGGTGACTTCTAGTGTCCATAATCTCTGATCTCTAATTCATCTCATTATCTCTCTTTAATTCACCCCAACTTTTCCTGTCCCACAATTCCTGAAACTGTTCCACTTAAGGTCATCGGCGAACTTGAGGTCATGAAGACTAATGTCAGTTCCCAAACCTCATCCTACTTGACCTATCAGCAGCAACTGACACAGTTGATCACCTCCTCCTCTTTGACCTACTATTTGCATTAAAATCAAGGACACAACTCACTGCTGTTTTTCTTCCTACCTCCCTGGCCTCTCCTGTGAAGTTTTCTTGGCTGGGCCTTTTCATCTTTCCAGCCTCTTAATGTTGCACCATCTCAGAAATCAGTCCTTGAATCTCATGTCTTTTGTGTCTAGATTTCTTTCTTTTTTTTTTTTTTTTTTAAGATTTTATTTATTTGTTTGACAGAGAGAAACACAACTAGAGAGGGAACACAAGCAGGGGGAGTGAGAGAGGGAGAAGCAGGCTTCCCACTTGAGCAGGGAGCCCGATGCAGGGCCTGATCCTGGGACTCCAGGATCATACCCTGAGCCAGAGGCGGTCGCTTAACCAACTGAGCCACCCACATGCCCTGGTGTCTAGATTTATTTCTTCAGTGATTTCATCAGCACCACTGATATAGACATGTACCGATGACTCCAAATTTATACCCACAACCTGAACCTCTCCCCTGAATTCTAGATTTATATATCCAATTGTCTCCTCAATGTCACCTCTTAAATAAGTAACAGATATCTCAACCTTAACATATACAAACTCATGATCTTGACCTCCACCTCTATTCCCCATATCCCACTAAACCTATTCGTCTTCCAATATTCTTCAGCCAGTTGACCACATATTCAGGACAAAGTCTTTGGAGTCATCTTTGATGTTTATCCTTTTCTCTCAAAACCACTTCCAACCTATCTCCAAATCCTGTGATCAGAAGACTAAATATAACCAGAATCTGGCATCTTCTTACCAACTCTACTACTGCCACTCTGGTTAAAACCCTAGCCCCATTTATTACAGTGGGCCCATTATATCCACCAAAGTGGGTTCCACTCTCACCTCATCTCAAAATGTCAGCTGGACTGATCTTTCAAAACACAAGTTGTAACATGTCACTTTTCTGCTCAAAACCCTCTAATGGCTTCCCCACTTCCCTGAATGTAAGAGGCAAGGTCATTACGATAGCCGCAAGGTGTTATATAACCTATTATACGTCTGACTGACCTCAGAAACACAACTTTCTCCTGGCTCATTATAAGCAAGCACCTTCCTCGGGTCTTTTTAGTTGCTGTTCCCTCTGCCTACATGTCTTCCCTCTTAATGTCCAATGGCTTATTCCCTCATCTCTCTCAAGTCTTTATTCAAATGATCCCCTTAGGGACACCTGGGTGGCTCAGTCAGTTAAGCACCTGCCTTTGGTTCAGGTCATGATCCCAGTGCCCTGGAATCGAATCCCGCATTGGGCTCCTGGGGAGCCTGCTTCTCCTGCTGCCTGCTGTTCCCTTTCCTTGCCTTTGCGCTCTCTGCCTCTCTTTCTGACAAATAAATAAAATCTTTATTTAAAAAAAGACCCCCTTACGAAGGGTTTCATGATCCCCACTTCTCAGTGGTTTTATTTTTGTCTTTGTTTTGTTGTTCTCAAAAGCAATTGCCAGCATATAACATAATATATATTTATTTATTCATTTGTTTATGTCTTCTCTCATAAGGCCTCCCATAAAGACAGGGATTTTTATCTCTCAGGCTCACAGATACATGCCCAGTGTCTGACATAAAGCATGTATTCAGTAAACGGTTGTCAAGTAAATGAATGAATGTAGAAGTTCTTTGGAATCTTATTTTCTGTGAAGTCTAGCACATTTTACCCACTGCAGTAAAAAGCACACATCATGTTACCTGCCCAAACCACCATATCATACTCTATAAATTAACCTAGATTATCTTAAATATGATGCTTGAAATGAAACAAAGCCAGTGTTTGGTAGTTGCTATAAAATACCATAAATACTAACTAGCAGCATGGAACAGTACATTATGACCACATCGATCAGTGCATTCACTAGAGAATGCTGCCTGATGATGGAGAAAGAAGAAGAGCTTTGAGACAAGCAGACGTAGCTTTGAACCCCACTTCTCTACTTCTGAGTTCTATATCTCTGTAGGGAAAATGTCACTAATGTATCTTAAATAAAATTATTTGTGCCAAATTCGTGGGCAATTGCAAAAAACTGTTCCTCATTCTAGTCCTCTCACTTCCCAAGTAGAAGTAAGTAAATAATAGGGTACTTGAAAAAATGCCCAAAGAACTGTGAGAACAGTATAGGGCAAACTGGTGTCACATGAATTGCCAATCACCTCAGGTGGTGGTTAAGGTGGAAAGGCATACTGAGTTCCCCTTAACCCTGACGGTTCCCACCAAGATGATATTTAGATACTTTTTCAGAGGAAGGTGTAGACAGTGTCTAGAAAATAGTTCTAAAAACAGGAGGCCAAAACTCTATCCATGAGGAAGAAGAGTTTAACATGCTATCATTTGAGAAGATAAGTAGCAAAGGAAAAGGGCAATGCTGAGCAGACTTCGTGCTAGAAAGCAAAGCTGCTCCATTATTGAGGATTTCTTGTCCAAGAGCCTTTATCAGTGCATAGATATCAATTTTTATCCACAGCAAATTCACAGGAAAACCTGTTAGTCTATTTTGGAAGCAGAAAGATTCTTCTCTCCCCTTAGATATAAATAGGTATGAAAACTCTACAATGAAGAAGCTAGATACCTCAGTACGAAGAAGAAATAAGTAGAAGCAATGTATTTTTCACATATCATTATACCTTGTTTCTCATACTTTAAAAAATTTACATTTAAAAAATGGCACAAAGATACTGCCTTGGAAGAAGGCAAGAAAATGGAAAAAATGTTCGTCGGATGATAGCAGTTATAAATATGAATTAGGGACTAACATTCTTATTTCCTGAAGAGTGTACGCAGCCTAGGAGCAGCCTCACTTTAGACTGAAGATGACTTTTAGAGAGCCTTCATCTTTGCACTTATGCAGTAACTGTGTATGTCAGGGGATCCTTGATTCACTTCAGAAAAGCTGTCATCTTTGATGACCATTACAGGACAGTCACCAATTAGCCTGGAGCCTGTACTTGGTCTTCTCTTACAAAAGACCATGATCCCTTCGTAAAGTGGTTAAGGTAGCAAAAGACTAGGAGGAAGAGATGAAGAGAGAACGCAGATAAAGTACAGACCGTAAAACCAAACTGGCTCTGTGATACTGGGTTACATTTGACAGATCAGTGAAGTTCAAATCAAACCTCAGACTGGAACCCTTCCTATTGTAAAACCC
Organism: Spilogale gracilis; assembly: GCA_004023965.1. Classification (NCBI taxonomy): domain Eukaryota; kingdom Metazoa; phylum Chordata; class Mammalia; order Carnivora; family Mephitidae; genus Spilogale; species Spilogale gracilis. Next base: position 222,388 of record PITA01000414.1, on the reverse strand, counting down.
GTGCTTGGAAACACGATGGGATAGGAACATTGCATTTTCAGATGATAGAAAACTTAAAGCTTTTAAAAATTAATAAAGCAAGGAGAATTTTACAAGATCATCACATTCTACCTCATAAATTAAAACATATAAGAAAATGGTCCTTTCCTCAAACTAACCGCTTCTGGTCTCCTGGCTAGCATTTTGTGAGTGCCAATTGGGGGTCGGGCTACATTCTTGGTCCCATGCCAGAGAGGCAGCTAGGAGTCATGGGTGGAGGTAAACTGTCCCTTGGATTTCCCTGGATTTAGGCACAGTCACCTTTGGGTTGTACTTAAAAACTATTTTCTGTATAATAAAATAAGCAATACAGCTCCCCAAACTCTAATTGAATTTCATATACAGAGAAAAATCACTGGTTGTCTTTCCAAAGCAAAATTACAACAAATTCCTTCACAAAATTCTCTCTCTTCCTTCTTCTCTCCTTGACTCTGTATGTTTCAAAGAATACATGATATAGAAGAGTTGAATAGTACTTTCAGCTTCCATACCTCTTCTTTCTATGTTAAATGCAAATATTAATTTTATGAAATATGCCTTCTTATAGTTATAAAATATTTTTGGAAGAAATGTATCCTCTTTAGCAGGTTTTAAAACCTGTGTGTTGCTTTGCAGGCACCACATAAACCTAGGCAGTGGCATGAACAGTACAGGAGATACAGGAAAACTAGTAACAGCATTGTGGTTAGGACTCAAGATTTGAGTCCTTTGTCTCCAGAACTCTGACAAATTACTTAAGATGCTTGTATCTCAGTTTCTTTATTTGTAAACTTGGGACAATATTAGTTCTTATTTCTGTTGTGAGAAGTAATGAAGCACCTGGTACATAGTAAACATAAGTAATTGATTTGCATTAGTAAAAAAATTATTATATTCCAAAACTATATAAAAATTGTCTGTTTCCTGTCAGAATTTAGTAAAGTTCCTTTAAAACTATATTTTAGCTATAAATTAACCTATTACATAAAATCTTATTCATGTTTCTGATGTACAAAGATTTACCATCATATAACTGATCCTTTAAGATTCTTTGTATAGTTCAATAGAGAATAAATTTATTTGGATTTCATTTTTTTAAAAGAACCAAATGTCATATAATTGTTGTTTTAAAGAATTAGCATGCAACCGGAATAACTCAACTATGCAAAAATAGTTTTGTAAAGGGATTTTTCAGGAAATAGCTTTCAGATTATAAAAAGAAATGACAAAAATAAGCTACCAGGCTCAAAGAAGCTCTTTAACATAACCAACTGTGGGTCACTTTTAGTATTACAAATCCTAATGGAGCATACACTTGATTTTCACAGGAAAAAAATCAAGAACCACAATAAACAACAACAAATGGTCCTTCCCTAAACACTAACATTAGAATAAAGCCATAATAAATTCAACATAATCATTGGGGAACTATGTGTTTACAACTTGCTAGGAGGAAAATAAAAAATCTAAATCAACGTATACTCACACCTCCACATCTCTGCATTATCCCACACATAACTAGCAGTTCTTTTAAGATGTGCTTAGTAGTTTTTCTTATGTTTTCCTTAATTAATTCCTTATTTACAACTCAAAAAAATGGGATAAGGAGAATAGATATATTTTATATTTGGACAAGGTGCTCTATCTTACATGTATGTATGTTGTTACAATTTTTAAAATGTAAGTTCCAAGCGCAATAAGAAATATTACATATGATGTAGAAGCTGGTACTATATATTATGATCAGGGAACTTTTAACACTTCATTAGAAGCATTTATAACTCTGGTAATGAGCAATAGGGATGGAAAACAACAATGGGGTGGTAAAAATAGATGGTTTGTCTCAAAAATACAAGATTTTTATTCTTGTATACATGCACCTACACATATACATTAGCCTCAACATGAACCATGACCTTCCATTTGTTAGCAATTAAAATACTGTCTATTATGTAAGATCAGATCCTCCATCAGTGTGTGTATATGTGTGTGTATATATGCATACATGTGTGTGTGTGTGTGTGTCCATCTGTGTAGCATTTGTGTAAATTACAATAAACAAACAAACTACCCCATCTGTCTAGGTGAATTAGAAGATGGCAAATTTTCCTCAACACTGCAGAATTTCAGTCACTATTTGCATCCCCACCTTCCACACAACGTTGAGCCTTATGCATAAAAAATACAACCATATGTGAAGCAGGACTGTCAAGACAGTCTATTAAAAATCACTTTCCCAAATAATAACTGATTATTTTTTAAATTATTAAAATCATAAAACAAAGAATGAAGTCTTAAGAATATTCTGAGATGAGCCATAAAGTGAGATGACTGTGCCAGTGATAAAAAATAAACTCATTTCTTTAGATTTGAATTATCATTGATTTTATGTGGCATTCACAAACAGTAGCACTTAAGGAATATCAAATATAAGTCATGATTGAGATGGAATATACCCCCTTAAATAGTTTCATTCAACAATATTGAATAGTTAATAGATTTTTAGAAGGGAGGAAACTGTTATACTACTGAATTGTAATGAAATCTATGGTTCAATGTATTTCAAACATTTAAGAATGCTATCTGATAAATATGTTTTCAATAGCTACTGAATTTTTTGCCCTTTTTATATAAAAAGACAAGATTATACCAAGAAAACTTATACCCTGAGCATCAAGTTACCATTTAGAGTCAGTTCTTTGCCCCATGACTGCTGAGGCTGAAGGAGCCAATCTGTTCCCAGAAAAATTTGCCAATGACACTCACAGGATTTACTGGAATTATTCAACATTACAGCACTATCTCCACTGTCATCAAATAAGATTATTGTGTCGTAGGTATGGATCCTGCTATAGTTTTGAAATATTCAGCCTGTTTGCAAGACCAAGAAATAATCTGATTACTTACCTAGTAAGTAAGAAATATCTAGGACTGTTTTAGAGACTATATCTGAATAAATATGATAGAAATATCTATTACATACATGTTCATTTGACATTAAGGGAAAGAAGCTAAAAGAGATAAATTCAAGCTAGAGACAGTCTATTTACAGAACCATATTAGTCATTATATTTCAGAAAGACAAAAATGAATAAATTAGATATAAATAAAGTTAATAAATATGAAGGTTAAGTGGTTAAAAAAGATTGGATCCATAAGTTTCCATCAAACACAATGATTGTCTAGCCAGTGCCATGGACAGTACATAACAGAGAAAAGCCCCTCAATAGAATGAATGAATATGAACTTGAGTATACAATACAATATTGAGTCCAAACATACAGTTTTAATAGGTAGGGTTTAAACATACATCTTTTTATTCCATGCAGTATTTCTTTTAAAATAGCATCTATTGTTCTATTTTCTGATTGCAAAGTGTTTTCTAAATATCAAGTATTAATAAGAAAATGTAAGACAAATGCATTAGCAATAGAAAAATAAAACCACCAGTAAATTTTTTTTTATTTTTTATCTATGCACAGGTTTATTTATAGGTACATATTTGAAATCATACTGTATATCAATTTTATGTCTTGTTTTTATAACTTATTATTACATTATATGCATTTTCCCATGTCATTAAAACTTCTTAAAAAACGAGCTTTAATAGCTTCATATTGTTCCAGAAAATGTGCAATAGCTGAATTATTGTGCTATTGATGTACATATGAATAATGCATATAATCAAAATACTGGGCAGAAATTTTAAGTGGCTCTGTCCATAAAACTTTAATTGTATCTTTGATTATTTCCTTAGGATGATTTCTATATGCTGAACTGCCATACCAAGGAGACATATTTAGCATTGTTGATCTATAGTACTATACTGTTTTCCTGCTAATTTGTATTATAACTACTTCTGTAGTTATGAAAGTACTTATTTCATCACACTTGGAATGCAGACATTTTAAAATAGCTTTTATAATTTGATAGATCAAAATTGCTGTAATTCCAATTTGTTGGTGAGATTGAATATATCTTTATATGTTTATTGGTTGCTTGTATTTCTTTTTGCATGAACTCTCAGTCTCACATTAGAGGAGGAAAACTAACTCCTACAGAACTCTTAAGGTTTGAAGACACTGGAGATACACAATATTTCCATAACATGAATAGTATCATGATTGCTATGTAATTCTTATCCGAAATACTTTTCTGAAACCACCTAAAAGGTTCTGAAACTCAGAGTTACTACATAAACATGAGAGTAACAATAGTGATCTACATCAAAGGCTTCTCTCACAACACAATTATTACAAAGCATTTTGAGACTAAAACTGATTGGAAGTCAAGGTTAGTTTCATTCAGTTAATGAGTTGTATATATCCACACAACTCAAAATCACTGTAACCTACAACAAATCCCTAGGCCTCTCATAAACAGCCACATCTTTAAAAATACAAACAAGACAGATAATTCTGAATTACACGACATTTAGAAGCCCTGAACTACAGCAGAATCAGATGTGGTAAGAAAGTATTAGATTCAAGCATCCACAAAAGTTTATAGTCTGTCTGTCATAAGTATGGCCATTGCGATTTCCCTACAGGTATTCTGTTGTATTTTGTGAATTTACACTTTGGTTTTACGACACCATCTCTTAAGAAGACACATGATCAGCTTCTCTTGTATATTCAGCAGGTATTCGACAATTTTTTTTTTCTTCTTCTAGACATTCATGATGTTCTTATATTTAAGTTCAATAAAGTAACTAGTAGCCAGAGCCAACTGGTCTTCCTCAAACCCCACAAAACTTTTCTCTCCTTGAAAGAAATTTCGATTAGAGCAATTTTTAGTACCTATTTATTTTCGCATAAAGTACTTATAATGCCAAGACAATATGTTTCAAAGTGGGTGCTATAGAAAATTAGAGATGATTATGAGTTGGAATATCTAGATAATACAGCCAGAGAATCTGTGTCTAGATAATGACAGTATTTTCATGAATTAAAATAGTATCTTAAAAAGTCAGTCTGTCCTTTCCTTGGCTCCAGGCAGAACTATTTTAAAGATTAACAAATTATTGCCTAAATAATATTTGAATTCTATATGAAAAGAAACAGAATGCAGATCACATCTGTAGCTCTCCATTCTTTGTATCCTCTTGATATTGCTTCACTTTCCCAAGATAATAAAGATTTCAAGAAGTCTCAACGCTTAAGCGAGGACATACCCTCGACCAGATGAAACAGAAAATATAATCTATTACTTATGCTGAGATTCCAGTTGTTTCCATTCTTGTCTTTCTTCTTCTTCCTTTCATGGAAATTTATTTTCATTTTCTGAATATTTGCATCATTTGCCTCTTTCTAGACCTTTCTCCCTTTTCATGATAACAGCAAAAATGAATATTTGTCGACTTGGGGTATCTTTAATTATATAGCATAGCAAAGAAACAGGCTAGCAAAGTAGAAAAAGCAGAAGTTTTAGAATAAACAGAAGACTGCTTGAATCTCAACTGCACCCTTTAACATCTGTGTGGCTTTCCGCCATTTATTCAACTTCTTCAAGCCAGTACACAAGGAATATGATTCACTCTTCCACTATACAAAAATGCTTTATGTAAAGCACCTAGCAGAGTGCTCATGAATAGTAAGTGCTCAATAAATGGCGACTGTCATCACCATTACTGTGTTGGCAAGAGCAGAGAAAGGTGTAAACCACTCCCACTTCACTGAAACATCTAACAAAAATATACCTATCGACATAATAAATTTGAATTACAAAGTACCCTGCTGTCTCTACTATTCTGATAAATTCCCATCAGTCTGTTTTCTTCAATGTTTCTCATTTCTTGGCCAAAATATATGAATTTTTTTAATCAAACCTATTATTTTGTTTTAAAACACTTTAATGTACCTCAGTATATTTCCTTTTGTTAATATTTGTTTCAGGAACTGGAAATTAAATGCAGTTTTGTTCCTCTGTTCAATCCCCATGACTTTTGAAAACCATCCTCATTCTCCCTGAAGCTATGGTCTCTTACAGTCTTTACAATGTCTTGAACTCTACATTCCACTTCATTTCTAAGCTTTTTTTAAATGTTGCCCGTGCACACCTACCCTTGAATTTGAAAAGGTATCACCAATTTATGGTCTTCAGGTCCCACTTGGGTAATAAAACTTTATTTCTGCTACAGGCTGCTCCTATTCCCCCCTTCTCTGTCATTCCGTTTCAGAGTTTAACTCCTTTCTTAACCACATTATATGACTGGTTTAAGATTTCTTGTAATATATACACTGTCTTAGAATATATTTTATTAACTTAAATATATTAATCATTTTCCTAAACTTTTTAGTATGAATGACATTTCTGGTTCATTTGCTCTTGAAGGATAGTTAACTTTGGTCTTGACAGGCCCATCAAGATTGTGTTTTGTTAACTTTCAAGTGATAAATATTTACTTTCATGAACTACTTTCTCTAAGTAAGTCATTAATATAAACAAATATATAATACTGAAAGTTTTCTTTTTTTTTAAGATTTTGTTTATTTATTTGACAGAGATTGAGAGAGAGAGAGAGAAAGAAAGCACAAGCAAGGGAAGTGGCAGGCAGAGGGAGAGGGAGAAGCAGGCTTCCTGCTAAGCAAGGGACCGGGAGCAGGGCTTGGTCCCAGGATCACAGGATCATGACCTGAGCCAAAGGCAGACATTTAATGGCCTGAGCCACCCAGCTGCCCCTTAAAAGTTTTCTATAAAAAACATTTAAAGATTTTATAAAGTAGAACTTTTAAACATGTTTTATAAATATAGAAAAGTTGGATAAGAAATAGAAATAAGAACTTTTCAGAAATGTCAATATTAAAAATTAAGTCAACCACAAGCAGTTTTGATACATGGAAAGAAAAAATATATGGCATGATATTTGAGGATAGTAACAAATCGTTTTTTTTAGGTGTTAAACATGATTTTATCTCTGCTTAATCTACTTATTGAAAGTAATTTTTTAAACTTACAAACAAATGTCAGTAATTTCAGGTTTTAGTTGAAACAAAACAGTCTGAATAAAGACTATAATGCTTGAGTTTTGATGAAAAAGAATTGGCAATTAGCAGAAAATTCCATGTTGTCCAATCTGCCAGGCCTTTCCACATTTTGTTTATAGAGTACGAATATTATTATTATAAGGTGTTCTCAATAATTTGGATTAATAATCTGAATTAAAATAAAAAATAAAGTATGTTTGGAAGAATTAATCTTACAGTAACAAAATTTTGGCCACTTTCTAAAACACCTTTACTCATATATTCTCACATATTACTAAAGCATAGAATTTATGTTTTTTTAAAGTGTTAAATTCTCTTGTGTAAATTAAATAGGCTTCATAATAATATTGTTGGACTCTTAAATTACCTACTCCTTTACTTTTAATCCATTTAATTGAGGTATAATTTTCATAAAACAAAATGCACACACTTAAATTGTGTATGGTTCAATTAATTTCACAAACGTATCCACAGTGTAGCTATCATACAATTAAAATATAGGAAATTTCTGTTACCAAGAAACTGGACTTATATTCTGCTCCAGTCCTCCCACCTCCATGCCAGACAACCACTGATGTTTCTATACCTTACCTTAACTTTGCCTGCTTTTGAATTTGATGTAAATGGAATCATTCAATGTATTATTTCGTGTTTGGTTTCTTTTACTTGATACAACTTTAGGCCTCATCCAAGTACCAACCAGGCCCAACACCGCTTAGCTTCCAAGATCAGATATGTATAAGGTGGGAGGACCAGTCCTGATTCAGAGCTTGTGGTAACCTAGGCTGGAGAAAGCTGTTCCTTAAGGAGGAAAGAGTTGGGCGCCTGGGTGGCTCAGTGGGTGAAAGCCTCTGCCTTCAGCTCAGGTTATGATCTCAGGGTCCTAGGATCAAGGCCCGCATCGGCATCGGGCTCTCTGCTCAGCAGGGAGCCTGCTTCCTCCTCTCTCTCTGCCTGCCTCTCTGCCTACTTGTGATCTCTATCAAATAAATAAAGAAAATATTTAAAAAAAAAAAAAAGGAAAGAGTAATCCAATTCATTGATTTTTTTTAAAAAGATTTTAGTTATTTATTTGAGAAAGAGAGTGAGCGAGTGAGAGAGGGGGAGAGAACGTGAGAGAGAGAAAGAACATGAACAAGGGGAAAGGCGGAGGGGGAAGCAGACTTATCAACAAGCTGGGAGACCAATGCAGTGCTCCATCCCAGGACTCTGGGATCATGACCTGAGCTGAAGGCAGATGCTTAACCAACTGAGCCACCCAGGTGCCCCCCAATTCATTGATTTTCTTTCTTTCTTTCTTCCTTTCTTTTAAAGATTTTATTTATATATTTGACAGAGAAAAATACAGCTAGAGAGGGAACACAAGTGGGGGAGGGAGAGAGGGAGAAGCAGGCTTCCCGCTGAGCAGGAAGCCTGATATGGGACTCGATCCCGGGACTCTGGGATCATGACCTGAGCCAAAGGCAGTCGCTTAACCAACTGAGCCACCCAGGCGCCCCCCAATTCATTGATTTTCAATTGCTGAGTAATATTCCATCATATACAGCACACTTGTTTGTGTATTCACCTGTTGGTAGGCATTTAGATTGTTTCTAATTTTTTACTATTATGAATTAAGCTGTGCACAAGTCTTCCATAAGCATATTTTTATGTCTCTTGGGTTAATGTTTTGGATAGCAATTGTTAGTTCATGGAGTAGAAACATATTTTTCTTTTCAAAGAATCTCCCAAACTGTTTTCCAGTATGATTGCACCATTTTATATTCCCATCAGTGATGCCGAAGAGTTTCATTGGTTCACATCATTTACAATACTTAATAAGTTAGGTTTTTGCTTTTTGTTTTATTTTAGTCATGCTGGTGGGTGTGTTACGGTATCTCATGGTTTTAATTTGGATTTCCCTGATGACTGAGGACATTAGGCATCTTTTCACATCAACCATTTACATATTTTTTTCTGATGTGTCTGTTCAAGATTTTTGCCCATATTTTATCAGGTTGTTTTCCTTTAGACTGAATTTTAAAAGTTCTTTATATTACTCCTTTCTTTTTTAAGGAAAAAAATTATTCTCGCCTAGCTCGGTCAATACAAGCTCTGAATCAAGAGTATTTCTAAAATCAGCAGAAGCAACTCGGAAATATTAGACTTTGAATCAAAAGTTCTTGATGAAAAGGAGATGAGTAATCTGGTAGCTTAGACTCCACTGAGACTTGCCATTTTCTATCTGACCAAAAGGATCCTTCTTCAGTCACATTTAAAATCAGCATTTCATTATTTAGAAAAGACTGCTTCAATCTAAGCAAATGATGGTGTGATTCTGCAATTGACGGTTTGCCTGAGTACTGATTTGTTTACTAAGGAGCACTTACAATATACCATAGCACCTTTTCTAATAAGGGCACTTACACATAATTAGTAGAAGAAATAATGCCAGTAAGTAGTATGAACAACATACATAGTGCTTTCCTCTGCAATGTACTAAAGCAGATGACTAAGCATTGTGGGAAAGAATGTACTTGACTTAGCTGTGATTTGATGAGATTGTCTCTGTTCAGACTGGCTTCTGAGTCAGTAGCTATTAGAGTAAGTGAAAAAGAAACTGGAAAGATTTCTCTTTCTTTTCTTTTTATTTTTTTTTTTAAGATTGTATTTATTTATTTGACAGAGAGAGAGAGAGAGAGAGAGCACAAGTAGGCAGAGCAGCAGGCAGAGGGAGAGGGGGAAGCAGGCTCTCCACTGAGCAGGGAGCCCTATGTGCGGTTCTACCCGAGGACCCTGGAATCATGACTTGAGCTAAAAGGCAGCTGCTTAGCAGACTGAGCCCCACCCAGGCATCCTAAGTTTCCCTTTCTTGAGGTTTTGTATCAAGGCCTGATGACCATTTGGCTGGCTAGTGTGAAAAAAAAAATCAAGAATTGGGGGATAATCTGTCTTTGACTCCCCAATTCTCTGAGTCTATGACCATGGAGTACGAGTATTGACTTAATGGTTTGCATATAACTTTTTAAGGATAAAGAGTAGCTTTATGCCAGGCCATCCACAAGATTATCTGGTTCTCCACTGGACCTTCAGCCAAGGTTGCAGTCTTTCTGCTAAATCCTCAGCTTCCCTATTTTCTCTTTCCACCATTTAGTAGCCCTCTCTTCCTCTTTCTCTACATTACTACATGAATTTTTAGCTCTTCAATCAGTGCATTGAAACTGCTCACAGGAAAATATATAAAAGTCTTTTATTCGAAGTATAACTGATGGACCAAGAGCTGTTTGACATGCTATTCAGGTTCAAAACATGACTCAATACTTACTTGACACTCTCCCACCCACTCATCCCCTTTCATTTCTTTGTATTTGAACAAGTCTGTAAAGGCCCAACAATAGGTCAGTTGGCCTACAAAAAACTTGTTGAGTACCTATCTGTTAGGTACTAGCAATATCGTAGTGAATAGGACAAACATTATCCCTACCCTTGTAAGGTTTCAAATCAGGTGGGGAAGACCTTAGAAAATAACTGTGTATAATTAATTAAATGATTATAAGCATTTCTAGCGCTGCAAGGCAGAAAAAAACATAGTGTTGGAGAGCACATAAATGGAATGGGGTGCTACCTTAGGGGATCAAGGAAGTCTTCCCTATAAAAAGGACATTTCAGTTGAAACCAAAAGTTAAGGAATTAGTAAAGTAGAGTGAGAAGACTATCTTAGGTAACAGCATGTGTCAAACATCCCCTTGGCTCTGGAATCCACACAACCCTGTGCTTTTTTCCTCACCACTGACTTTATTCCTGCCCTCATCACCTTCTCCATAAAGTACTACCATAACCTCATTACCATTCTGCTCAATAAAGTGTTGAAAGATCTCTTTATCATTTTAACAACATCACCCTTACTAAAAAATCTACAGTGACTTCCCGACAGAAAAATAGTGAAATTCCCAAGTTTTGCATCGTTATCCCTCTTCAATATGGACCAAACTTACTAATTTTTTATTGGTTTCCTGTCAGTCTGATCCATTTACTTTCTGTTCAAAGTTATTTCACTGTCTGGACTAGAGTGACTTTGTTGTTGTCATTCATTTCATCCAAACCAAGGTTTTAAATTTCATGTTAAAAAAGATTTGTGGGCAAAATGTATAAAGAATCATAGGCCTCTTTAGTAGAAACCATGACTGAATTTTTTTTTTTTATTCAAATTGTGGTTGTTTTCCAAATAACTAAGCATAGCTTTATCATTTGCTTACCAACCTGAATCAAAATTGAAATCTGTAGAAGGGAGAAGTTTAATGGGTATTCCATGTGAAGTTCAATATAATTTCTATGTCTAAATGTTTCCATGACAGTTAGTTAATGATTGGTAGTCCCACTGTCTAAAATAATGACCTAATATAAATTAGTGGGAAAATATATTAAGGGTGTGGGATGGCAAATTTTGTTTAAAGAACCTAAAATACATGGGCTAAATGAAATCTTATGCTATGACCCTGAGCCCAAGATTAGCAATACAAGGTAGAAACTATAAGAGTGGCCCCAATTCAGAGATACAAAAAGAATAGCACCCTGTTGTTCGTTGTCACATGTAGAATAGAAAGCCAGAACATCAGCATTCTCATCTGAAGAACTTCCAAATGTGTTTCATGTTTGTAAAAATAAAGGGGGTCTTACTTGTTTTAGAGAGGAAAAAAAAAACTAAGATAGCTATCAATCATTAATAATGACCCACTGTTTTGCCATAACAGAGAAAAGGCTAGGGAAAGGAAACAAGATTCCCTTTCTGAGATGGGTGGATGGTTGCTGCCTGTAAATTCTGTGCTTCAAACTGTCACTGAATTTAAGATAAGTCAGATTCTACAACCTCATATATGTCTGGATCTTGTATGGTTTAATTTGAAGACTACATAATAGTTAATAAATTTAAGTATTTTTGCTTCATCTTTATAGATCCAATACATATTAAGAGAAATGACATAGAATCAAACTTTTAGATTTAAGTGTAGAATAATCAAAGTTGTACTATACAGAAAACCATACTTTTGTATACCATCATGAATGACATAAATGTGTGTCTATATACATATGCTCTCAATGACATTTCTGAAAATACAGTCCTAAAAAAGGAAGAGAATGGAGAGTTGCTATTCTTTTTTTTTTTTTTAAGATTTTATTTATTTGACAGAAACACAGCCAGAGAGAGAACACAAGCAGGGGGAGTGAAGAAGGGAGAAGCAGGCTTCCTACCGAGCAGGGAGCCCGATGTGGGACTCGATCCCGGGTCTCCGGGATCATGACCTGAACTGAAGGCAGTCGCTTAACCAACTGAGCCACCCAGGTGCCCCGCGGGGAGTTGCTATTCTATGAGTATAAAGCATACAAATATAATGGGTATATTTCAGTTGTACAAGATCAATAAGTTCTAGAGATCTGCTGCACAACTTTAAGCCTATAATTATAATACCATATTGGGCTCTTAAAAATTTGTTAGGAGGTGTGCTTGGGTGGCTCAGTCAGTTGAGTGACTAACTCTTGATTTTAGCTCAGGTCATGATCTCAGGGCCCTAGGATCAAGCCCCGTGTTGGGCTCTGCGGTCAGCATAGAGTCTGCTTGAGATTCTCTCTCCCCTTCTCTTTATGCCCCTCCCCCATTCTCTTTCTCAAATAAATACATAAATCTTAAAAAAAAAAAAAGTATTGTTAAGAGAGCAGAGTTCATGTCAAGTGTTCTTACCACAATTCTAAGGGATGGGGGGAGGATAAAAGGACTGAAAGAAATTCCAAACAGCAAATAAAAGTTTGCAATTCAGGAAGTTTCATTCACTACATTTACTAAATATGTCACACTATATCATAAAGGATTTTATTTAATTAAATGAAAGGCAGCATGAAAACTAAGCTTGATAGACAAAGTAATCATGGTTCTAAAATTATTGTCTACCCTGAATTATTATTAAATCTATTTTATATGAACTGTACAAAGCCTTTCATTTGAAGGAAGTCTCTATTGGATCTTCTAGATAAAGTCATGAGCGCTTTGATGAAATAGCCACCCCTCATATATCTGTTTTTTAAAATCTGACTGAGAATTTGGTCATCCTAAAGTGACAAAATTATATATTTAATAATTAAAATGACATTCTATTAGATTTTAGTTTGTTCACAGTTTTAGAACACACCTAAAGAACTATGCCCCATTTATGTATCTTCACAAAAAAATTAAATAATGTAAGAGAATCCAACATGAGATTCTGTATCACAAAAGTAGGAAAGTCTAGATCCAGAGTGTAGACTTGCGTATTAATTTGCTGGTCTGTATAACAGCTCTCTGCCATACTCTGGCCATGGTATCTGGGAGAGTTAGTTAACTATTCTTATTCCTCAGTTGCTGCACCAGTGAAATGAGAGGTAAAATGGCACTTATGACATAAGATAATATGGGTAAAGTGCAATTAACACTGCAGGGCATACACTGAATGCCCAATAAATGTTAGCTCCACTTTATCATCATCATCATCATTATCATCATCATCATCATCATCATCACTATCATCATAGAACTCCAGAATTTTCAAAATTTTTCAATTTTTTAAAAATTTTCCTGTATGGAGAGAAAGTTCTTTGGCACTGTCATCTCCTATATTTTTTAAATAGCAGATTCAGAAAAAAATTGGTGTGGTTTAGTTTTGCCTTGCTTTGCTTTGCTGAAGCCCTGATATTATAGCAGGTGGTTAACTGTCTGGCTTTTATTCAAAAGAAGAGGAAGGGAAACAAGATTATACTTTGGCAATAGAAAAAAATATTCCCTCCATAAAGTTTGGAGAAGCCTACAATGCCCCTAGTGACTTGTAAGGCACCAAATATACCTACTGGTCACTAATCACATCAGTCAATATTTCCTTTCTGAACCAGGGGAGCAGGCACAAGTTATAGTTAAAGGTCAAGAGGTTTAACTAGAACCTCTCCACCAATGAAATCAGTTACTGATTTAGAGACCATTGTGTTCTTTGTCTAGTTTCCTAAATCAGGTGTACCATAAGGCAGAGAAGATCTTGGTTTTAAGAGCCAAACAGGAGGACAAGTGAAACGCTGACTGTCTGCTTGCTCTGTTAGCAGCAAACTACGTGGGGGAAGCCACCTTCTGGCTCACAGCGAAGGAAGAGAACCCCAGCATTGTGACAGCTGTCGCTGGCCTTTTCTGTTTCCCAAGCAGAAATCAGAATTGAATGAGAACCAAAACTATTGAGACCTTCCTCCCCACCTGTGACTAAATGAGCCAAATGAATAGCAAAAAGGCAGATGGCTCTGGAGTTAATGAGTATCTCACAAGCCCACAATTCTATTGAAATAAAATTTTGCTACCTCAGCTTTCAGTTACAAAACTGAATCAACTGAACCTTCCAATACTTCCCCCAAAATGGGAACAGTTAATCCCATGAATGTCCATTATCAGAAGACAGATTTCAAGTCAAGGGTGCTCAAGATAGTCTCAAATCCTGTAACAGTCTTTGTTTGCTCTGATTCCTGTACACCAGAACTTTTTACTCGGGCATTGATCACTTCAAGCATTGATAGTTTTTTTATGGCAGTTTATTCCTAAATCAATAGCCTGACTACAGTATGTCCCAAAGATGAATTATCCCATTTATAGTTATTTTCATTATACCGTCATTTATATCTGACAATATTATTCTGATTGGGCCTGCCATTGTAACACTTCATCAGTTCACCCAGGCATTATTCGCCCTGCATCCTCCACTCTTCTCCTGGACTTTGAGTCCTTTTGGATTGCCACTGACCATATGAATTTCCCTCCCCCACTTCCATTTCTCTCTTCTCTGGCAGCTTGACCTCAATTTTTTCTCCTCCTCCTCATTTACAGCATGTCCCCAATGCTCTTCTGGCCAACATCCATAGCACAACATTTTCTTCCTGCTGTAGCTAAATCTAAATCTGCAGCTGTTTTAATATGGCATCTGTGGTTAATTTTTGGTGCAATACTGCACATCTTGAATGACAGTAATGTCCGATGCTACTGCAATATTATACAAGATTTCAGATGGATGGAACCTATTAATTCACTGTAAACTGATGCATTATGGATGTGGCATGACATTTAACTGCAACATACCGTACCTGGATGGGGAAATTCCAGGTGCCTTCAACCACTTAAGAAGTGAGGACATTGCATCACTTTCCTGCTGCTGCAGTGCTCTATAATTTTACCACTTACTTGTTCCCAAAGTAGTATCGAAAGAACAAAGAGGAGATGAAATCCGCATGAAGCTCCCAACGGTTGCCCATTTGGCTCAGCTCTCTGTTCATTTTTCTAGGTTATGAGATTGCTCTTGGTGACTTCTGACAACATGAGAACATGATACAAGGGACTCTATCTACTCTTAGATAGATGAGAACTCAGTGCAAAAAAGTAAGCCTACGAATATACTATGATAGACTAAACTCAAAATAAATACATTGATTCTGGCACTTTCAACAACAGAGTCATTTGGGAGAGTGGCAGGAAAGAGAATGAGTCCCTTTAAGAGCAGCCAAAAGCTAGATTCTGCTAGTTAAACATTTAAAGGAAAACAGAGGCAACTGGAAGCATCATGTTGTTATTGAAAAGAAGAAACACAGAGTTTACAGTCAAACAGAATTACTTGCAAACGCCAGCATTGCTCCTCAGTAGTTGAGTGACTCAAGCAAATTACCTAACCACTTGAATTTCCGTTTCCTCCCCTGTAACCCGGGATACTTTATTTATATGCTGTTTGAGAATACAACTTGATGTAAAGCGCCTAGGGCCATGCTTAGGTTATAGCAGTTACTCCATTTTTAAAGGTGTCAGAGGAAGATAATTACAGTGGGAGTTGGCAGAAAGAGAAATAAAATGTCTTAAGAATGAAAGAGTGGGGTACCTGGGTATCTCAGTCAGTTAAGTAACTGACTCTTGATTTTGGCTCAGGTCATCATCTCAGGGTTCTGGGATCAAGCCCCACCCCAGGCTCCCTGATCAACACAAAGGTTCCTTGGGATTATTTCTCCCTCTTCCTTTGGCCCTCCCCCTATCTATTGCTCTCAAATAAATAGATACAATATTAAAAAAAAAAAATGAAACAGTAAGTTAGAGCATCTGGGTGGCCCAGGTGGTTGAGTAACTCTTGGTTTCGGCTCAAGTCATGATCTCAGGGTTGTGAGATTGAGCCCCACGTCAGGCTATGCGCTCAGCATGGAGTCTGCTTGAGATTCCCTCTCCCTCTTCCTCTGCCCCTCCTGCTCACGGTCTCTCTCTCTCAAATAAATAAGTCTAAAAAAAAAATAGAATAAAAGAGTAAGTGCTAAAATTAGCCCCCCAAACCCTAAAATTGCCAAAAGAAATTTTGTTCACCTTGCTAAGTTATAAGAAATTGAAATAAAATAAAATAAATCAATGAGCAATGCCAGATGGCAAAAGACAAGCTAAGTAAGACAAGCAAAGAGAGACAGAAGAGAGATGGGAGAAAACAAAAAATAGCAAATAGATTAAAATGTCAAAAGACAGGTATAAATGGAGACTTGCTTTTCCAATAAGCTTTTATGAGGACATTAGGAACTGTGAGAAGGAAGCTCAAGTCCTTCAGCTGACCTGGGTAGGAGAGAAAGAGGGAGAAAGCTTAAGACCCCGGAGAGACAGTGCAAGCTACATCTTAAACAGTCTGTCTGCAGAGAGCTTGAGCCTTCCAGGTCTGACGGCGTCCTTGGCACAGGCGCTGCTAAAGGAAGTGCACTAATGAGCAGAAGGGCACGGTGCTGAGAGCAGCGACTGCCGAGCTTACTGGTCAGGCAGGGGCTTTTCATTTCATAAATCAATTACAATCTGCCATATTGATTTCACAAAGTCAGCAGGACTTAGAAAGTTAATGAGCAAAATATTTTTTTATTATTTGTGAAAACACCGCAGTGTCTACAGTTTAGCGCGCTCGGCAACAAAGGCAAATGGAGGCTTTGGCTGCCTCAGATGTCATTCCATCCGAGCCTCCCTCCCGTGTTCCTCATCTCAGCATCGGCAAAGGATGTGGAACTGGCAGAAGACCTTGGTGCGTGATGCCAGTACAATTTCTCTCTGGTATCTAGAGCGGGGCAGCCCCGACTAATGTGTCTGTGTTTAGACACTGTTGAATTTTGTACGGGTGCCCAGGCCTCTCCAGATGGAGCGGACAAGTTAAAGAACGAACAGCCCACCTGATGAAGGATACAGAAGGCAGCAGGACTGCATCTGTGATTGTGGTTCTTGATGAGTGGTTATAGTGATGTTCTTCCAAATGATAGTAACCTCAAAACTGGAGTTTTTAATGAACCATTTTTTTAGAGTACACCAAAAAATGGGAAACTTGCTGAAGGTTCTATTCTGCCAAAGAACCCCTGGGTCAATGCCAAGAGCAGCAAAAATACAACTCAAGGGAAGGGGAGCATGGATGATTCAACTTTTCTCCACACAAGAGAAGTTTTTCCCTGTATACGATACTCGGGAAAAAAATGCAAAGGAAGAAATAAATAAATTGTGGGTGATTGATATTAGTGCAGTAGTATAAAGGAAGCTACCTTTTAATTTTATAAATACTGATACCAACACAATGTATCTTAATTAAAAAGGAAGATATTTTGATTAACCCATCTATATGGGGTGATTATTTAGATTTTTTACAATCTTATCTAACACACATTAGTTAGTTGGCATCCTGGACTAATAATGATGGTAATAATAATAATAATAATAATAATAATAATAATACCAAAATAGTTTTAACTTAAAAACAAACATACATTCAGTGGTTTCAGTCTAGGTGGGGTCATGGTGAATAGTTGCATTCTTCATGTAAATACTATGCCATTCATGAACGAGAAAGAAGTAGTATCACTAGTCTTGAATATATAGCCATAAAAAATAAAATGGAAACAAGGTACAGTGAAATTTGATTTATGTCTAAGATTTTTGCTTTCTACTCCCTCACCAGGAAGCTAGTGTTTATCTTTAAATGCTTCCGATAAACAATGAAAAAGATTGCAAACAAATAAATCCTGCTAAAATTGTACTGCTAAAATGTACTACCTGTTAAAAATGTACTATTCCAAATAATTACTACTAAAAATGATAGCTAACATTTGAGTGTTTGGAATGTGCTAGGCTCTGTGCTAAGTGTACTGCATGCATTATGTCAGTTAATTCCTAGAACAATTCTAAAGGTTAGACACTATTATTGCCTTAATTTTATGGTTCGTGGCAACTGAGGCTTAGATGGGCTTCACTCCCGCAAACCCCGCCCCCCCGCCCGCCCGCGCCACATGCCACCAAGTAAGTGGCACTACTGAATTGGGTTTCTCTAACGGGACCACATTCATTCATTCCATCACAAAATATTTATTGAACACCCAACATATGCCAGAGATTATTCTAGGTATCATCCACTACCCAAACCACTTGTTTAGATCAAGATACTGTGTTTGTTAGAAATAAATGTATTTTAGAGGGCAACAATATTCTTTCTGAATATGACTGCACTAATCAGAAGACAGAAACAAAAATCCAGAAAATAGCTGATCAGCTTGCTAAAGGGACACAAAGAGAATAGTAAATGTTATTCTGAATATGTAAATGCTATAAAAAGGTGTGTTAAATAAGAGGATGATGGAGGGAGAAGGAAGGTAAGGCGACTCAGAAGTTAATTTCTTCTTCCATGGAAGAGACAGGTAAAATTGACCAAATGTAGATAGGAGAGTAAAGGAAATAAAGATAACTCTAAGGCAATAAAATCTAGGAAGTCATTTGGGCCTCACAAACAGAAAAAAAAATGATGATAGATTTAAAAAAATAATAAACTGCTATATAAACTTGATCTTTAAATTACTTCTCAATGAGTTAATGATTTGTTTTAATATCATTAGAGTATATAGAAAGTATAGCCTGTAGATGCTTTGCCTTATTGTTTACTTCCCTTATGCTTTTTTTCTTGTTATAATAGCTGACTTAAGAACATGTGATATAAAGGAAAATGAAAATGTAAACAACTTATTTTTAGTAAGCTTCCTTTAACTCCTCACAGAACTCACAAATAAACAGAATTAGGTAAAGGCACACCACATAAAATAGTATCTTTTACCAATACATTTTCCTTGCTTTGTTTTTGTTTCTACTTTTTTAGTATAATAGGGATGTTAATGCAAAGGCAGAGATCTGGTACTGCCTAGATCCCACCCTCGTTTCTTACAGACCTTCCCCTTGTTTACTACACTTAAGCCAAATTCTTTCAGTTTTACAAACACACAGAACTCATCCCTGTCTTAGTTCCTTTGTCTCAATCATTACTTTTGTCTAGGCTATACTCTCCTGGATCTTCTCATGGTTGTTTTCCTTAAGACTTGCATTATATGTTACTTTGTCAGAGAGGCCTTTCCTCACCACCTTTACCAGTCATGGGTGGGTAGGAAGTAAGTGATGCAATTGTAAAGTATAGTTAAAAAAGGGACTGTTATAGTGCTATAATTATCATTTGTTATAATATAGGTTAGGAGAAAATCAACAACATATATTGTTATATTCGACACTACAAGAGTCAAGGAAGAGTACTACCACCCTTAAGGGTGAGAGAGTAAGAATTCATAAAACTCAGAGCATGAAAACAGATGGAGAGAGTCTTGCAACAGAAACATGGCCTCAGAGGAAAACATTCACTACCCATCAGTAGGGACCTGGTAGGGAGGATCCAGGAAATATACACCCTCCTCTCATCCTTCTCTAGTTCTCAAATCCTCTGCCGATAGATCCTATTGATCAAATACAACCAGAGGCCAAAAGAAAGGAAGCTCAATGATACAGCCCATAATGGTAAACTTCCTGAAGTTTGAAGCAGAATAGAGAAGGACAAAGAGCAGATCTGGAGGGGCAAATGGAGAATATCCAGCACACCATCCAACCAGTTTGCCTCTCGTCCTTCCTTATATCACCTTTAACTCTTTGCATTACTCTTGTAACTTTGATATTCCCTGCTTAATTTGTGTATCTATTTCTTCAACTGTAAACTCTAGGGTTTTCTGTCTTGTTCATCAGTATGCCCAAGAGATTAAATCAAAGTCTGCATAAATTAAGCCCCCAATAAGTATTTGTTGAATTAATTAGATTAGCAAGACTTCTAGATTAAAGAAAAAAGCCCACTCAAAAATGTAATCATGCATGAGAAAATACTCTGTAGTTTATGAGAATAATAGAGAATATCTCATTTCAGCTAACAAGAATTTTAGAGTGAGTCTGTCCTAGTCAACTATAATAGGTTTACAATTCCATGGCTGTCAAGTTAATCACTTTTTCATAGCCGTCAAATGGAGATCATGCCACCTATGTCATAGTTAACATAGAGGTTAAATGAAACATATGATAGTCACTTATTTCCTTACCCATTTATTTATTCACTCAAAAAATATTTATTGAACACCTACTACAGCACTATACTTGGCACAATGCTTGGTATAGCTGTGAACCAAATAACCAAATTTCCCCATGACACTTACATTTAAGTAAGAGGTCAAGGTCAAGAGGTAAATATAGTCCTCACTAATAAACATATTTGAATGAGTATCTGAAGGAAGCGAAGAAAAAGAACCAAGCAGTTACCCAGAAGAATGATCTGGACAGAAAGAATAGCAAGTGCAAAAGCCCTGACATGATGTCTGAAGCAAACGGTGCAGGCTATGGGCCATGGAGACAAGGCAGGACTGACAAAAAAGGCAAGCAGGGTGTGTTATGAGAATTTAGCTTTTCCTTTGAAAGAGATAGATGGCTACAAAGTGACACATGATATGATCCAACTCACTCTTTAACATGTGAACAAGGAAGAATTAGAAAGCTGGTTATATGGCTTGGCATTAATTGAGGTAAGAGAGATGATCCTGTGAGAAATGGTTGAAGTCTATGGATATGTATTTGAAGGTAGAGGTGAAGCAGTTTTCTAATAATAGGACATGAGGTTGGGGTGCCTGGGTGGCTCAATCCGTTAAGTGTCTGCCTTTGGCACAAGTCATGATCCCAGGGCCCTGGGATGGAGCCCCACATTGGGCTCCCTGTTTGGTGGAGAACCTGCTTCTTCCTCTCCCTCTGCCTGCTGCTCTGCCTACTTGTACTCTCTATCTCTGTGTCAAATAAATAAAACCTTAAAAAAATAGGACATGAGGTTGAAGAGTGAGAAAGGAGTCAAGGATGACACTGAGGTTTGCGGGTCTAACCAATGAAAGATGTTCAGGAAGGTTTGTTGTTTGATTTGTTTGTTTTCTTTTTGACTCTGAGAAAAGATATTTATCCAGTGATAACTGATCTCATTGCCATGAAAACTCATCCAATTACCATTGTCTCATTGCCATGAATCATAGAGGAAATGTCTGGTCCTTAAACTTTGTGAAGCTAACTTTGGAATGCCATTTTTCCATTCAAAGACATACCAATACATCTTAAATTTTGAATAATAAACATAGGATAAGACTTTTGCAAAATAGATATATCAAAACTATTTCATTTCTCTGAAATTGGTTCGTTTTAACTGAATTTGGCTGTTTTAGAAAATGAATTTTTATCCAGATTTAAGATATAAGTAGTAGCTTTACAATTTAATCTTATTTATAATAAGTTAAAGTAATTCTTTTTATGTGGAAAATTTTGAAAAATTAGGTTTTCATATTAATCAAATGGTCTTTTTAATAAATATTTCCACCATATCAAGCATGGATTACCAAATACAAAGTATTAGAATACAATGTATAAATAGCATGTAAATTGTAATATAATTTAAGTTGCTGGTCAATAATTCACTGTGCTTTATTTAGAGCAATAGAGTCAGTGTATTACAGTAAAGGAGCACAAGATTTGGAGATAAAAATCTAAATTCAAGTTTTAGCTCCTTCCTAACATTTTAGCATCATGTCTCCTTAATCTCTCAATCGAAGTTATCTTTATTTATTATAAAATGGTTTCCAAAATAATGCTACACCCTAAGATCACTGAAAAGATTATATTCATATTATTATTTAATTGGATTCAAATAATTAAGAATTTACTGATTTAATGACATTGTGTTGAGCCAAAACAATGATTTTCTAGCTACTACACAGATATTTATCTAAAATTAAAGTATATATCTTCTGCTACTCTACAAACTCATTCTTACTAAACTGAAAAATTCTGACACCTAAATATTGTGTATTTTTTATTCAGTGGTCAGTATGACAATTTTCTTCTGAAGGTAAATACATTTTTACACCAGCACAAATTATTTAACAGCATGGTAAAGAAGCTGATATTTTCACTGCTTCTCAGCCTTTTAGCTAAAATCAAGTGAAGAAGCTGATATTTTCATTTCAAATGTTGTTTTGATGGATTTGTTACAAATTTAATAATCTGTGTTGAATATGAGATGGGTTAAAGTCTTCATTTTCTATAAATTTGTATTTCAAACGTGCGTAGACAGTGTCGAGCTACAGTCAGATTCTTCCCATTGCTCAGTTAAATCTGTTTCATAAACCAAGTCAGCTTCTCTTCCATAGTAAAATAATGAGATGGGGTCAGTGTGTCCCACTGTCTCCCAACATCCACAGTAGGTGTCTAACACCCTGTAGTGCTGCAGTCAGGTAAGGGGACTCAGAAAACACCACCTTAATCTTTCAGGCACCACAATCTGTCTCCCTGTCCTGAAAAACCACATCCCTGTTTCCATTTAAATAGGAAAGAAGCACAGAGGCCCAACCAGCCCATTATTTCAAGATTTGGAGAAATAAAAATAAATTGTATGATTGTTGAAAATATTTTTTACATCAAATTTCTAGTTACCAAATTATTCCAGAGTTTCAGGAAGTATTTTCACATGGATTGTTCATAAAATGTTTGCACATGGAGACCTAGAGAATCACAGAGAAAATTAGAAATCGTCTGTTTCTAGTATAATACCTAATTTATCATTCAAGATAATTAAAGAATAGGAAGGTCAAAGGCTACTCAAGGTGACCCAGCAAATTAGAAGCCAGGTATGGATCAGATAACTGTCCTCGCCTATACTCCACATGGAGACTGCACATTTATAGCAAAGCTACACTGAACCCTTTAGGGTTCATTTGGACCATCTGGAATTTTTATATTTCACTACATGATTATGTTCATAGATTGAGCTATATAACCAAAAAGTCCCTTTTCAATGCTGACATCTCATTCAATGAAGTCAAATTTCACTAGCATCATGGGCATCTTTATCATGTCAGTCTTCATAAATCAAGTATAGTCTCTAGTTAATTTGCCTCAAATAGTGCTGTGTTTTCTGAGTAGTCAAATGGCATGCGTTAAACATTAAATTAAACATTTAAGAATACTTGGTGGTGGTACAGATCTTACAAGATATCCTGCTGAAGATTGCCCTGGACCCTGAAGAACAGATATTCTAAAACACACACTTCACAGACTTTTTGTACATGAATAGCATTTCAGAGTTTTCCCAACTTTTTCAAACATTGGATAAATTTAAAATGTCATTATGCTAAGTTTTCCAAGTCTCTGTGTTTTTAAAATGATATAATTTGAGGAAAGTTGTTGGTTTTTTAAATGATCTGCACATTGCTCATCAAAACATAGATTTCTTTGTGCCAATGTCCAGAAAGTTATTTGCTCTTGTAAAACAATAATTCTTTTAAAAGGGACATTTGATCAATATCAACAGATTATCTAAGAAAATTATATTAACATTAAATAACTGCTAATACAGTCATTTTTTATGTCAACCTCCATTAATTTGGTTTTTCAAAGCACTTAGTTGAACATTTTTAAATACCACCAACAAATAAATGCAACCATTTCATAGACTCAGTGAAAACAAAAAAGATTTTATCCATCAATAATATTTGTCAGAACTCTGTGCTCTTTTAACTTGATAAATCATATCATATTTAGACTTTTTTCTAGTTTCTTCTATGTATAATTACCAGGATAATCCCAAATATGTTTCTTTCATCAATTCAGATTATTTTATACCAGAGATAATCTCCTCATTCTAGAAAACAAGGCCATCTGTTAACCACTTCTGTTGGCTGTTAGTCTTCATAATTATCTTATCAGTGTTTCTCAGGTCTTCTTTCACTGTATCTTTTGGTAGTTGATTTGATCCAGTCTGACTTTAAATATAATCTAAATGCTATGAACTACCAAGCTCCTGTATCTAGTCTTGGTTTTTCTTACAAACTCCAGATTTGGAACCTCAATTGTTCCTACCAGATGTCTCCTACGTCTCTGGTGTCTCACTGTTCCCTCAAACAGAACACACAGAATTGTGTGTGTGGCTTCGTGTCTGCCATCGGCCTCCAACTCCCCGCCCCCCCAGGTTAAGTTACTGGCCAGACTGACTTTTGTACAATAACTAGAATATAATGTTTCTTCTCCCTTTTTCCTTGCTATCAACCACACTGCAGCAGTACATCTTCATATGTCTCCTTAGGCACTTCAGCACTTAGGATGCAGACTTCCTCAGCTTTACCAGATGTTGCTCTCCAAAGAACCAGTTATCAATTTACATTCCAACCAGCAGTGAATAGAAGTTTCAGTTTCTCTACCACCTAGTCATGCTTTTTTAAGATATAATGACAGATGTAATCTCATTATTTATTTAATTTCTATTTCTCTAATTATTAGTGAAGCTGAGAATCTTATGCATTTATTTGTTCTTTGGTTTTCCTTTTCTGTAAATTGCATCTTTATATCCTTTGTATATTTTACATTATGTTGTCTGAGGCTCCCTCCTCTTCCTCCTCCTCCACCTTTTCCTTCTCCTTCTCCTCCTTCTTCTTCAGTTTCTAGGACTTCATAATACCAAATCCTTTGTCAGTTCTTGTATTACAAATACCTTCTTACAGTTCATGGTTTGTCTCTTAACTTTGTTTATGGCATTTTATTATACAGAAGTTCAAATTCTAATGTATTCATTGTTTATCTATCTTTTCATTTAACACTTAATGCCTTATTTGGTAAATGATTTTTATCTAATAGTCATAGAAATGTTTTCTTCAATTTTCTTATCACAGCTTTAACATTTTGTTGATTGCATCCATCTCTTGTTTATTTTTCTTCACAGTCTGAACTGGGAACCTAATTTTAATTATTTCTTGTGGATAGCTATCATTTATCAATTAATCCATGCATCCTACCCATTCTTCAATTTTTATTGTCTCTTCACCATGGCCCCTAAGAGTGAGGACTGTTTTAAGGCTCTCTATTCTCTTCAACTTGAGGTTTTTCTATCCCTGTGCCTATATCATACTGCTTCAACTATTAGAGCTTTATAATAAGCCTTTATATTGACATTTCAGTTATCTATTGCTCCAAAACAAACTGCTTTATAACTTAGTGGATTTTTAAAAATCATTGTGTTTTTTTGTTTGTTTGTTTGTTTTGTGTGATTTGGTTGATAACCACAAAATTCTGCTTTCCATGGTTTCTGCTTGGGCACTGAGACAGCAACGAGCTCCAAAATAACTTCATTCATGTGGTTGACATTGTGTGCTACCTACGGGGTGAAAGCTCGAGCGTTATCAAGCCTTGTTTTTTTTCTCTCCACATAGATCTTTGAGGTTGGGGGACAGGAAGAAATGTTTCAAATTGTGGCTACCTTAAGGCCTAGCCTCAGAAATGACTCAAAGTAATCTCTGGCTTAATATATTGGTCCAGTAAGTTCTAAAGGAGGTAAAATAGACTCCGTCTCTTGATGGGAAGAAGGGTAATGTCATATTGCTAAGAAGGGAGATAATGTGTTCATCTTTAGAACGACAATCTACTACTTTCTATCAGGGCAAGTCTTATCTTTTCATTATACTTCTTCAACATTATTTTGGTATTTTGTCTTTCATCTATCAAGCTATGAGTTTGGATATCAAATTTAACTAAAAAAAATGGGATTTTGAGTAAATTTGCAGATAACATTCATTCAACAAATGTTTACTGAGTGCCTACTATGTGCCAAGTACTGTTCTAGTGTTTCTGATATATAAATAAACAAAATGAACAAACTGCCTTCTCCACTTGAACTTATGTTTCAGATAATTTTTTAAAAATATTTTATTTATTTGACAGAGAGAAACACAGCCAGAGAGGGAACACAGCAGGGGGAGTGAGAGAGGGAGAAGCAGGCTTCCCGCCGAGCAGGGCACCCGATGTGGGGCTCGATCCCGGGTCTCTGGGATCATGACCTGAGCAGAAGGCAATTGCTTAACCAACTGAGCCACCCAGGCGCCACCTGTTTCAGATAATTTGGAGAAAAGATGGCTTTATTACCTTTGGTCTTCTACTCAATGAACATACTTTATCCTTCAAATTTAGTTAGGTTTTCTTTGCATGTCCTTCATCAAAGCTGTATGATTTCTTCTTACAAACTTTTACCTTCTAACCTGATTTTTCAGCAACTTATGGGCTTGTTTTCCTGCTATTTGAAACTAACCTCTTCAAGGGCAAAAGTTTTAACCGCTTTGCATCTTCTCATAGCACCTGGTACATTACCACCTACTGCAGGACAATGTAATTAGTTTAACGAACAACAGACTGAATGAATAAATGAATAATGAAATGAGAGTTTAATTTTCCATTTGGAAATCTTAACTGTGCTAGTTCAAACTGTCTGAACTAAAACTAAGCTCCCATAAATGAGCAGCATTCATGTAGCAAGTAGACTGCTATCATCATACACTTATGGAAAGCCCCCTATATATCAAAGCCATTAAGTAATGTAGAGAAGCAGCATGCCCAGTTACTTCAATGATGAAAAAAGAAAGAAAGAGAGAGAGAGAGAGAGAAAGAAAGAGGAAAGGAAAGGAAAGAAAGGAAAGGAAAGGAAAGAAAAAAGAAAAGAAAAGAAAAGAAAAGAAAAGAAAAGAAAAGAAAAGAAAAAAGAAAAGAAAAGAAAAGAAGAAAAGAGAAAATGTTTTCCAACCTTCATATGGACATTTAAAAAAGTTAAAAATGTGTTTGCAAGACTTTGGATAATCACACCATTACTAATAACTTTGAAATTTACTTCTAAATTGGTTCCAGTGAGGAACAAATTAGTTCACTTTATAAATGGAATCAGCATGAGTCTCTTTAAAAACAGAAATCCATGAACGTTCTTATTTTCAGCACCTCAATTACCATATCTACAATTCTTAGTTTTACAAGCTTACTGAAATTCTAAAATTGTGGGGAAAGCAGTCAAAGTAATAGTAAAACACAAAATGATACAAAAATAGTGTTAAGTACTGAGGGGACCTAAGATTCATATTTCAATTCTATACTCTCGAGATGGGTGGGTTCTACCACAGTATCACCATCAAAACTGTCACCAAAATTGTTATCAAAATCATTACCGTGCCATCATGCAGAATTTCCAAGCATTTCAAGTTCTGATACATATATAAGAAATATCCTAATGACAATTCCACTATTTTCAATACTATTTATAGGTCACAACCACAGCCTTTTGTAAATGACATTATGAAGAAGCCTTATTAAACACCGGTCTTTTGAGAAGCTTCAGAAATTGTATAAATAATTTTAAATCTGCAGAATGTTACAACGTGAAATGTAAAATTAAGAAGCCAGAATGGAAAGAGTAGGAAACATAAGCTCAGCTAACACCAAAACACACCGCCAAGAAGCAAACCTCCACATAGTCTCTCTGTTCCTTCTGTGCTAGTATTCCTTAGGGTTGTTTTCTTCTTGCTCCAAGTGCATGTTAAATAACTTCTAAATCTAAATCTCTAGCCGAAGATCTGTCACCTGAGCAACAGATCCATGCTTCTAACTCCCCTGAGGTATCACTGCTTGAATGTCACAGAAACCCTGCAGTTCAGCAAATCCCAAACCAAACTCGTGATTCCCACCTCCACCCCATCTGCTCCTCCTTTTTTATTTCCTGTCTCAATGAATAGCATCATCACATACCCAGGCCTCTATACCAGAACATTGGGTGTCACTGCTAACCCCTTTCTCTCTTATTTCTCATATCTAACTGATAACCAAGACCTGTGTGTTAGCCAGGATTGCCTTCTTTAATGACGTATTGACCAGTTTTCTCTTCTTCATACCCATTTCTCCAGCCTTGGTTCAAGTCCTCATCATCTCCTACATGGACATGGTGGCAGTCACCTCACTGGACCCCTTGCTTCTAGTTTCACCTCTGTAATCCATTCTCCACACAGTCACAAAATGATCTCTTCAAAATATACAGAGAACCAAATCACCCACCTTCCTTTAGTACCTTTTGAAGGTTACTGATGTTCTTACAGGATAAAGTGCAAGTCCTCAGCATGACCTTCAGGGTCCTCTGGGACCTGGGTCTTACATATTATCTAGAGATTTCCTGTTAAACCCTGGTTCTATCCTGAACTTGCCACCCCTCCATGCAAGACTACCAAGACTCACTGATTCACAGTTTTGTTCTCACTGCTCCTTTTGCTTAGATAATCTTCTCCCCATCTTTAACCTAAGGAACTCCTACTCATTCTCAAGGTCTAATGCAAGCATCATTGCCTCTAAAAATCTTCCTAAAATCTCTGTGTGGAATTATATACTCCCATATTTGTTCCTAAATATGAGAACTAATATTTATGGAATATTAATATGTGCTAGACATTCTCCTTAGGACTTTATTACATAATTTTGTTATTGTACCTTGTAGATGAACTTATAAACTTCTTTAACATTGCCTTAGTACTATATCTTATAAATAAATTCAAGATGCTTTATTTTACTTACTTATTTATATACTGTATTTTCTTCTAGTAGCCTGAAAACTTAGAGCTGAACTATGTTTTATATTATTATCCATTACCTAAAATCCTTTATTGCACAACCACATCTCAAAACTTTGTCGATAAATGGGGTAAAATGGCTCTAAGGAGATTGGTATAGTAGGTATAACTTCAGCAACCTTCTACCTACTTAGAGGTTCTCCTAATATAACTGAAGATGTTCAGAAACATTTTTTTATTTAAAAATGCATCCTGAATCAAAGCAATTATCTACCTAACTGGTTAATTGTACAACAAAGGAAAAAGAGTAAGATTGCCATTCATGATATGAATCTTGAAGATAAGCTAATTAAATAATGCATATTTGTATTAATTATTCATTGATCTGAACTTATGCAGATTTTCTGCTTGTTCGACTTATTGGAAGAAAATGTTTTCTAAGGACACACTTAAAAGTTCTGTCAAATGTAGCATTTCAAAATTTTATCCTACAATGATTATTAAACACAGTAATTTTTTAACAATTCTATTTTAGCTAAAACCTGTAACATTCAACAATCTGCCAATTATAAGTCTGTGATTCAGTTTTGTGAGTTACTGGCTTGTGACAGTAAATCAGGAGATTTAATATATCTTAGATTAAATGCAAAAGACAATAAAGAATAAGCCAGTCATGTAGCTTCCTGACAGCAGGGAGTTAGAAATCTATTGATATTAATATTAACAGAGTCAGAACTTCCCAAAACATTTAGATGTGATGGCAAGAGCTAGAGTAGAAGAGTTTGCATATCAAACATCCCCTTCTTCCTCACTTAGTGTACTGATGTTTGGCAAAATAACCCTTTGTTTTATTTCAACATTTAAAGGGGTCTGATTTTCAATGGTTGTGACAAGGATAACTTGCCCTATGTCATTTATAGGCTGAGATCATATAAAACAAATATAACAGGTACAATCTAACCAGAAGGTACTCATTTTTTTTCCAAATAACCATAAATACTATCTAGTTTGTAAAAATGTATTTAGCTTTATTAAATTCTTTCAACTAGATTTATTTTTAAGCCAGCACTTAAAGCACAATTTACTCCCCTCAGCAACCAACAACTAAACAAGATTTTTGAAGCATATCTAGAATATTTTAAACCAAATTCTTGTCTGCTCATAATGCATCTATAAAACCTTTAGCTGCCTGCCATTTAAATAAATGTTTATTTATATAATTAAACACTTCCTATACATTGTTTTCACTAAATTTAGTGTTCTGGATGTTCTTCCTTCTTTATTAGGAAACCATCTCCCTATTTTTGGAATTCTTTCCAAAAGAAAGAGGCAAGGCAAGTTTGTTATCTGTATACTTCTTTAAATAATTTGATACTTCATGCCTTCATAACAGTCTGTAAGATAAACCTTCCCCAGGCAGGGGTAGTTCCCCAGTTTGCTGCCATGTCCTATCCTCTCCCTAGTGGGCTAACCATTTTTCAAGCACCGAAGCTAGAATCCTGCAATCATCCATTCCATTAGGACCTCACACCCATAATTGGTCATTAGGACCTATTGATTCTTCCTCCTGAATATATTGTAAATCTATCATTCTTCCTCAAGTTCACTACCACTGCTTCATCTCCCATCACTTAGATTATTGCAGTGATTTTTTTTAAATTGGCTTCCCTGCTCCTCAGCCTCAGCTTCATCTCCCATCCTACTTCATTCCTAACTATACTTTTATTTTTTGAAATGAAATGAATAATGCCATTTCCTACCTAAATCTTTCACTGCTGACAGTAAATCACAGGATGCAAGCCAAATTCCTGAACGTGGCATACCAGCATGATGGTTAAGGCATCTCACTAGACATGTTTCACCATCTTCCCACATACTTCTATGCTGCAATTCTCTTACCACAGGCAGAAATAAGTGCCTCCTTACTGTATGTTGTATGAATATTTGACACATATGTTGTTTCAGTACCAGTTTTAAGAAAAGTAAAATTAAAAATTTTAAAAATTAAAAAATAGAAGACCAAAGAGTATTTTTAAAGCATAAAGTAGTGCAAATATAGCACAAAATAAAATACAGAAATAACATACATCAATAATCAAAGGGAATAAATTTGATAAAGGACAGGTATTGTAAATTGGATTTTTATGCTTTTTGCAAGCCACAAAAGTAAAACACAAAAGGTGAAAGTAAAAAAATGGAAAAAGATAATGAACAAAAGAAAGACCCTCAAAGACAAAAGAAAGAAAAGGTACATTGGAACAAAAAAATTCTACAGAACAATAAAAAAAATGATTCAGCTGGAAAAAATGGTAATTCCAAATTCATATATAAATACTAACACTGCATCAAGTATATAAACTAAAATGGAGAGGATTAGAAAGAGTGATTGTCAGGGACCAACAGCACTCAGAGGTTTGCACACTCCTCTCAGGCAGCAAAAGAAATGAACGAATTTTAGAGGATTTAAACAACACAATTAAAAAATTTGATCCAATAGACATATGTGGAACCCTACACTCAACAATTAGAGAACACACATTCTATACAAGTATAGCACGAACTTCAAAACCAAATGTATGTTATACCACAAAGTGAGTCTCAACTAATACCAAAAAGAAAATCAATATCACACAGAATTTTTCTGGGAAAATAAGGCATTAAAGTTAGAAATAGAAGGTTTATGACTTCAGTTATTGTAAATTGAAATATGGGGCAGATGTCTATAAACTGGAACATTACAGAAATACAGGAAACTCTAGGATTTGAGAATTAAAGGTATTTAGAGTACTTTTATCACTTTCAAATGAGGGTTTGCATCCAAATATTTCATTAATCAAAATTTTTATTCTTTCAAGAATATCAATATTATGCTTTCCAATTTCTCAATTGAAAGACTGATGATTGAATCACATTGTAGACTGATTAATGAAATAATCACATCATCAAATGTGCACTAGAAGCTGAATTCGTCACTGGCCTTGTGGCTAACATTGCCAGGGGAAAACTTAGAACTTCTGAAAAATGATATATAATGGAGGTATTTGGATAGGTGAACATCAAACAAATTAATATTATAAATTTACACTAAATTTGCAGAAAAGGGGGTTGTTACTGGCTAATATGGATCAGGATATGATTAGGTAATGAAATTCATTTATCTAGCTTCAATCACTGTTGCCTTTCTTTTCTGACTATAGAGGTGATCAGACAACATTCCTTGTAAGTCATAAAAGAAATCCTATTAAATGTCAACCCATAAATGGTGCACTTGGAAACATAAAAACTGGATCTGGGTTAGTTTAAGATGAAATGGACCTTAACTTACATAGAAAATGGAAATGCATGAAATATATTTCATAAGTCTTCATGCAAAGGATATTGGCATGTCACTGTATTTTATCATTTTAGCCTAGTTGAACTGAACATCACTGAAAAAGAGATGATTTGACCATCAATTTTTCAGATTTGTATTGCAATACTGGTTTTTATTTTCCTAAAGTCTTTCTCTAGTAGCAGAAATCTATTCAGAAACGGTAATTAAAAGGCATTGAAGGTCATCTGATTTGTTGTATCGGCTTTAGATCAGTGACTAGATTTTACCAGTCACTGCTCTGTCAGCTTTAATACAAAGCACGCATTTATCTTACTAACAGTTCAATTTATGGGATTGCTGTTTTTTACAATTAAAACTACTGAAGCTTTCATATACATGGAAATTATCATGATAGCATTCTCTCCACGTTTCTAACAACCCTGAAAGGCCCTAAGATGAAAATATATACAGATGACTAGAGCTTGTTTTCTGAGGACAGCTTTTAAGATTGTTATATGATCTTCAGAGAAACATCTACTCGAATCTTAAGTTACTGAGTGCTACAGAAGTAAGACTATTTGGAAGAGATTTACAAAAACAAAAACACTCTTACATAAATAATTGGTGAGGGGTTGAAGTAGGAAGGGACTCATCATACTCCTGCTGATGTAATGGACAAGACTGCTGACTGAGTAGAGTGGAGGAAGAATTAGCTTAAGAAGGTTAATTGCAAGAGAAATGAAGCTGATCTACTCAGTGAGATGATGGTGATTGCTACCTAGTTAGTACTATGAGAGAAAACACCCCCTGACATAAAATCGTCCACTTAATTGAGTTTAAGCCCAGTTCAGTAATCACAGAATTATGAAGAGCTACAAAGAAATGGTAAAGATCACCTACTTCAACCCCTGTATCTATAGAGAAACCGGGAAGTTACATAATTTATCCAAGAAATACAAATCAAATCTGTTGCCTCCTATTACAGGGTTCTTTCCATTTGAATTAAACTGAATTTGATGTGTGGATTCAATAGAAGCAATCTTTCTGTAAAGTCAATTAGTAGGAATACTACCCCCACCCCCAGCCCCCAATCTGACAATTACAATAAAATTCTATGGGGAATGCATTATGAAGAATAGAAAAGAATGCCAGGGCAATTCTGTTAAGGCTAAGGCAATCTGAGAATTTAATTTTGGTATGTCTGGCCAAAGTCAATTACTCATGCACAGAGGCTGGAAAGTGACCAATGGCTGACTCGGCAGCTTTCAAACTCTTCTGTTGAATTAAAAAAGAAATAAATAAAATAAATCGGGAGAGGACGCAGGGTAAGAACAGGGCAAGAAAGGAATATAAACTATATAAATTAATAGCTTAATAGTGGAATAGTGAATACTGGGCTACGAATTAACTTTAAGAATGCTGGGTACTGGGGCACCAGGGTGGCTCAGTCGTTAACCACCTGCCTTCGGCTCAGGTCATGATCCCAGAGTCCCAGGATCGAACCCCCCATCGGGCTCCCTGCTCAGCAGGAAGCTTGCTTCTCCCTCTCTCACTCTTCCTGCTTGTGTTTCCTCTCTAGCTGTGCTTCTCTCTGTCAAATAAATAAATAAAATCTTAAAAAAAAAAAAAAGAATGCTAGGTACTCATGGAAATTTTCCTAAAATCCAAAGAAGATGGAGTAGCCTCACATTGTACACTTCCAATACCTACAATTTTTGTCCATTTTACCTCAATAAGGCTGAAAATAATTTTTAAATAAAAATGCATTTAAACCTATTACATGTTTTGTTAAAAAAGAAGATGAAATAGATATAAGAGAGGGATGGAAGGACAGAAAGGTGAGAAAATGAGTATGAAAGCAACAAACAGGTTTGGGGAAACTTTAGAGAAATCTGAACTTTTTCACCAACTTGAAGTGGTATTTTCTTATCAAAAGGAAAAAACCCTCTACTATGTAATTTTATAACGTTACAGATAAATTTAGCATTTAATATTCAAAAATAACCATTTTTATAGTGGCAGCTACCATAGGATCCTCTAAATAGTGGATCCTAGTTGTATTTATATGATTTATAAAAATGTGACTTATGTATAGCCTGTCAGGAACACATGCAGGACACAAAAAGGTATATTCATATTATTTTAAAGCATGTGAAGGCAAAGGTGCACTCGTTTTTGGTTTTTTGGTTTAGGGTTCATTTGGGGATTTTTAAAAGAATTTTAAAGTGTTGCCGCCAATGTCTCCAGGCTGTATCTCTTCTTTTTCTTTATTCTTACTCTTGTCACCATCACTGAGAAACTTAGGAAACGTGTTCATCCCTATAGCCATGTTTTCTATCACCAGGAATCTCTCTCTCTATCAGGGCTTCCCTGTGGCTGGGAAATGAAATTGAAGAAGCAGAGAGTGCAGAAAGGTGCTAGTCTTGGAGTCTTGAAGACCTAGTTCATACTAAGGCCATGCCATCTCTCAGGAGGAGCTCAATTTCCTCATCCAACAAATGAGAAGGCTGGGTTAGAGGATCTCTAAGCTCTCTGACAGCTTGAAATGGAGTCGATCAATTATTTCTGCCTTTTTGAATTTTCTTCACACTCCCTTTAATACAGGTGAATAGGTAACTTTTGCAAAGCAATGAGTCATTCTTTCTCATCTATAATATTCTACTTATATATCAAACTTTTTTAGTCTTTGTCAAAGGCCCCAGTAGACAAATAACTTCAAAAATTACTCACTCTCCGAGCAATACAAGTCATCTGAGGTCACTACATTCTACACTGATGGAAAGGTTTTTGTGAAAGTGAGAAATGTTTTTCATCCTTAGTTGAAACAGTTTAATGATATGAAAATTATTTGCTTTCTACAAGGATAAATCTAAACTCAAGCCACAGATAAGAGCTACTTCAATTTGTATGGTATCTATTGTTAAGAAGGAGAAAAAAATCTTTTAAGTTTTTATTTATGATACTGTAACATTACAGCTTTGACAAAATGGACAAAGGTAAATTATCTTGGTGTTATATCTAATGGTTCTAATAGCCTACTCAGTACTGAGTCGTTTATTTCAAGATACCTACTTATTGTGCAGCTAATTTCCAAAAAACAGGCTATGATGGTAAAAAATTACCATGTAAAAAAATATCTTTAAAATTCCAGTCATTGGGGCACCTGAGTGGCTCAGTTGTTAAGCATCTGTCTTTGGCTCAGGTTGTGATCCCAGGGTCCTAGGATCCAGCCCCGCATCAGGCTCCCTGCTCAGCAGGAAGCCTGCTTCTCCTTCTCCCACTCCACCCTGCTTGTGATCCCTCTCTCACTTTGTCTCTCTCTGTCAAATAAATATATAAAATATTTTTAAAAATAAAATAAAATCCCAGTCACTGTCTGTATTTCAAACATGATCACTGGGCAAATGAAAATAGTTTTTATTTAGCATGTATTTGATTACAGATGTCTTCATATAAAAAAC
The DNA here is from genome assembly GCA_004023965.1 of Spilogale gracilis. Lineage (NCBI taxonomy): Eukaryota > Metazoa > Chordata > Mammalia > Carnivora > Mephitidae > Spilogale > Spilogale gracilis. The sequence continues at coordinate 186,854 of PITA01000414.1, read as the reverse complement.
AATTTTTAAAATAAGTACAATAGGAATAAAACAGGATAAAAACTTAATATGGTTATTATTTGAAACATTACAACGTTCAAGATTTCTTTACCTAAAATATACTAGTAATAAGACTTGTGGCTGCTGAATAAAATACCATCATTAGATGCAGCATGGCTTAGATGGTAATTATACTGTTTATAATGCCATGGTTCTGTCCAAAGATGGCTAATACAAGGCCATCTTTGGGCTGCAATGCTCAAATAGTGACACCGTAATTATTATTTCCCTCTTCATTTAAATACTCTGTGCATCCTGCCACAGTGACTTTAATCCATACCAAGATGCTGGTAGGAACATGCTGCCCTAATTATTCAGCCATGATGTCTGTGCCTATGACTAATCTGAGATGAAACTGAGAAATAAGCAAAATTAATGCTCATGCCTTCCTGTCCATTTGTGCCATTCTCTTCCTTTTTTACTGGTCTTTAACCCTCATACTGAGTAATCTTCAACTACTCGTGGCACAAAAAGAGCCTCAGGGCTATAAGAAATCCTCAAGTCCGTTATCAGTATTTTCCAAAGCTTATGTCAAAGAACACCAGTCTTCTGAGCCCTTTATTAAAGAAAAATCAGAGAGTGTGGAGAGGTTCCAAGAGCCAATGTTTTGGAGAAACTGCATACTATATACCCAATCTTGAGGATTCCCTAAATATATCAGCATATCAAAGGCTCTTAGCCATCTTGCCCTAAAGAAATAATTTTACCTATATTTACTCCATGCAAATCCAAAATTTATTGAACTGTGGAGCCTATTTGTATAATTTTTTTTCAAATAAACTTTATCAACAAATCTGATAATCCATGGCAAATAATAAGCACTTCCTTGCCCTTATCTAGAATTTAACTGCTGAGGTCCTAGCCTCTTAGAGATTAGTTAGAAGCTGATGAGTTAACTGCCAAAAAATTGATAAATACAAGAGGTTAACTTTTTATAATAGATTCATGTTACCTCTGTCTAAGGATGGTTGATTTTAACATACGTTTGCAATGCATCTGCCAAAGTGCAGAATAAAAATGGAAATTTCAGGCACCGAAGGTATGAGATTATACCCTGTATGTGTATTTTATTGCACCTGTGAGTATTATATTGGTTTTGCAATTTCTACATTCAAAGAGCTAATATTCTGAGACAACATTTACAAATACTGGGTGAGGGTAATATATGCAGACACATTTAATCAAACCATTTTTCTCACTGAACAGAAATGGATTTAGTCATTTGCCTTTTGATGCCAAAAACTGTTTTAAAAATTAAAAATATGAAAGAGCCACCTATAAAGCCTAGCTGTGAAGCCATGGCCATGTCTTGACCATTATTTGACTAATGACCAATACTTGACTGACTGGGTCATTAAATTGAGAGGAAGCCCTGCATTTTGATTTACACAAAAATATTTCAGAGGAAGATTTTTTTCTTTGGAAGTCTTAGAAAACTAGCAGTTTGAATCTATCTCTACAACCCACCATTTACAACATTTCTTCCTGTCTTTAAACAAAGTAGAAACATGGAGAAGACATAACTCTTCTATTCATATTCATGTGAATCAAAGGTTAAAATGGTGATGATGAAAAGGAGAAAAGGTGAGGGAGCTCAGGAGTATTTAAAACTGCAGTTGAAAACTGTGTCAAAATATGTTTTTCCAAGACATTTCTGACACATCTTTCTTCCCGCTTAGAATGGTAGCACATGCAAGGATTCCCCCCACCTCCACCACACAGGCATAGTGTCTGACACTTTATCTGTCGACTTTTTATTCCCATATGCTTATGCCCTCAGTAAATGCTGATCACAGAATTTGTGAACCACGAAATATTTGTAGGCATTTTTTTTCCCCAGGGGAAACCAGCATGATTGCCTCCAACCTCAATCCATTCTAAAACAGAAATAGAGAACCAATCCTACAGTAAGTCAAAACAATTGACAGCATCAGCAAGTGGTTGAAATCCTTAGTCTAAAAAAACCATGCCTTTTCAAGACTAGCATACTCACTGATAAATGCCATGTAAACTTACATCATGCCAAGTATTTGCAACCCCTAATCTTTATAAGGTATTTGTTGGTTCGGGGAAAATGAGTTTTCTTGTTTCTGGATCTTTTCTTAAAATCAATAATATTTTAGTCTTAAAAGGTGAAGGGGGAAATACCTTTGTATCTCCAGCCCAATCAGAAATATCTCTAGTAAAATGTAGTATTTGGAGGACTGATTTTGTTGTTAGAATGAATCACTCTAAATAAATGGACAAACATAGGAAGATTGCTATTGTTATAATTTTTTACCCAAAGTCTCAAGGTAGTGTTATAGAGACAATCACAGAAACAAGAAATAGCACACAAACATGGTTTTGGTGTTATCCCCACAAATCCATTAGCATCCTCTTTCTTATTTTTTTTCCTAGTGAAGAAAAATCCTAGTATTTTCCTGGATAATATATAAAAAGTGAATTCTTGGTATATTACTGTTTGCTTTCACATTCTATTTAAGAAAATGTTTCCCAAATTGAGACAATGAGGTGTTCAATGGAAAATGATATATGACCAAAACTCTGTCCCTTATTAGTTTTCACATGTCTTTGCCATCTCCTAATCAACGAGGAAGTGGCATACTTAAAGGAGAAAAAGGGGTAAAAGTTCGATCTAAACAGAATTTAAGAAACAAAACAAATGAGCAAAGGGAAACCAATGAGGTAGGCAAATCAAGGAACAATTATAGAGCACAAACTGATGGTTAGCAGAGGGGAGGTGGGGGGGGAGGATGAGTGAAACAGGTGATGAGAATGAAGGAGTGCATGTGAGATGAAAAAGGATGATGTTTGGAAGTGTGAAATCACTATATTGTACACCTGAAACTATATCAATAACTGTGTTAATGAACTGGAATTAAAAAAAAACTTTTTAAAAATAAAATAAAAAAATAAATAGACCTCTCCATTTAAATCACTTTCCTCAACCAGATAGTTTTCATCTCAGCCCCTAGTTCATTTCCTTCATTGCGTTTACAGTTTTAAATTGCTTTCTTCTTGCCTGTTCATTAAATCTCTCATTCCATAGACCATAAGTTCCATATGGGAGGGAATATGATAACTAGTGGCTACCAAGTGTTATTGCCACATGGATAATGGAAGAGGGGGCCGGGGGCATGGGAGAAAATATATGTGATGGACCCGAAAAAAGTTATAATATCCCAAATCCCTAAACGTATCAAGTCAAAGCAAAGGTAATGCTTTTATTTATTTTGTTCCACCATTTTCTGTTGAGTATTTATTTCTAAATGATTCAGTATCTTTCATTATTTGATTAGTATAATAATTAGCTACCGCCTGTTAGATGAGTACAGTGTCAGGTACTTTACATAAATTTTGTAACGATCCTGCAAAGTACTACTCTTTCTACGCAAGGAAATGAAGGCACACAAGGCCACAAGGTCACGAAGCCAGGATTTGAACTTACTACAGCGAAACCAGAGCTATACTCTCTCTCCTCTTCATACTCCGCTTTACTGTATTTATCTGGGTTGCTCCATACAGATTGGTGTTTTCCTTGTTGTTTTATAGGGAGGCTTAGAGCGTTGTTTTTTAAAAAATATCCTTAATCTCTTACCCACTTGACAATAAACTTGCTAAATATAGAAACTGGAAATGTTTTTAACCTAATTTGCCACGTATACATCTTGAGAAGAGTGATTTTATGTTCACATGTTATATAATTTATTAAACTGTATTTCCACAAACATCACCTCTTTTTTATGGAAAAATACCCCAGAGATGTTTTCTATTGTTATAATTTCACTTTTTATCTACCCACTAGAGTAGAACTCTAAATTATCTGGTTTAGAAGATTCAGAATTGTGTATTGTAAAGTTTACAAATCACATCTTAAAAGTTTACATTCATTTAACCTCTCGGGTAATTATAATGCCATCAGCACAGCAACTACTGTAAGATTTTAAAAGTTTAACAGTGAAATATTTTAAAATAGGCATCTTCAAATTCCACTTCATATTTTTGTTCCCAATATTTCTTCAAAACTACTATCTTAAAAATCATTTATTGCTTAATCAGTTCCTCATGCTATCAATTATGTCTGCATGACTCCAAAACCAGATTTTGCTGTCACATTCTTGGGCGTCCACCCCCTTTAACACCAACACATTAAACTAAAGGCAGCTAAATGTGATCCATGGTGTATTTCAAAACAATTGGCAATCTGTGTATTTCCCTTTCCCATGACTTGGATATAAAATTTAATAAGGCAGCTAACTTTAAAGTAGTTTCTTGATAAGTTCTTCTCTTTGACCAATCTATTGTTAACTGCAAGCTGCTTCTTTTAACATAAAATTGGCCTTTAAATGTCAACTTCTCATGAAATTAATTTTTTTTTAATTTGATATAGTTGACACATAATGTTACATGCATTTCAGGTGTACAACACAGTGATTTGACAAGTCTATACGTTGTGCTATGCTCACCATGAGTGTAGCTACCATCTGAGACCATACAAAGCTATTACAGTGATAACTATATTTCCTGTGCTGTGCCTTTTAGTCTCGTGACTTCTTCCATAACTGGCAGCCTGTATCTCCCACTCCCCTTCACCTATTTTGCCCATCCTCCCAACCCTCTCTGGCAACCATAGTTTACTATCTGTATCTACAGGTCTGATTCTGCTTTTTGTTTGTTTATCCATTTGGTATGGTTTTTAGATTCCACATATGTGTGAAATCATATGGTATTTGTCTTTCCCAGTCTGATTTATTTCACTTCGTGTAAAACTCTCTAGGTCCATCTATGTCGTCACAAGTGCCCAGATCTCATCTTTATGATTAATAATTGTTAATTTGTAAGAATCAGATGTTATTCTAAATTACTAAAAACATGAAACGAGATGTTTAACAAGGAGGATATTCACACTTTATGCAATTTAATTGTCACTGAGACTTTAGTTAGGTCAAACTTGCAACCCAAAATCCTAAAATGACATCCAGAAAAAAGAGAAAACCTGAAAACACAAAGCAAAGACCTTTCTCCAGAACCACCATCAATACTTTCCTGTAAAATATCTTAGCTTTTAGTGAACACCCAATATTTCCCGCCACTTAAAAAATCCATTATTTATTACAAATAAGTAAGAAAGAGAAGTTCTACTGAGTACTGGATGTATTTATAAAAATTAGAATTCAGGCTTTTAAAAAATACCTTACTTTAAAAAGTCAAGTAATTGAGAAAAAAATAAAGGATATTAAATACATTCAACCCCCAAATAACCACCATTTCATATTTTAATTCAAATATACATAGAAAAATATGTGGGAAGAAAGATCAGTAGGTAGATCTAAGCAGCAAATAATAATTTTTTTAAAAAATGGATATATTCTATGCCCTGCTATATTAAATAATATTTTTTAAAAATGGATATATTCTATGCCCTGCTATATTAAATGTAATTTTACTTTAATTAATCAAAGAACAACTTTCAATGAAATTAATAGATTTCTTCCTGAAATTGAGATATAGTTCTTTACCCAACAAATATATTAAATAATAAAAAGTTACTAATTTGTTAAGGAGAGACATGAAAAAAAAAGTTGGAGCCATTACTTGTCACACAAGATGAGGACACATTACTGTTCTTACTGTCTTTCCACCAATCTGAATTTTTCCAGTTAGATTATTATTTTCATTATTAAAGTTTATATTGTGTATCTCAAAAAACATAAAAGTTTTAAAATTTTAATTCTGAATTTAAAATGATTGAAGATTTACCTTGAAGGTTTTAGATAAGATCCCTCCATACCTGAATTTTTTAGTCATGATTCACATCTTTGTAGGTTGAATTTCACTGTAGTTTTTGTTTTGTTTTTAAGGAGGTAAAGAGAGTTTGAGGAGGTCATTTGGTTTTGTTTGGGTTTTGTTCTTAAAAACAACGACTATTTATTTGTTCATAATTCTGTGGGTTAGCTAGGCATTTCTTCTCACTGTGACAGGCTTGGCAAATCTGAGCTCATCTGTATCCCAGCTCCATGAAGTCTCTCATCCTCCGGGAGGCTAGCCCAAGCACCTTCCTAAGTGGTGGTTTCAGGATTCAAACAAGCAACAATAAGAGATAAATGCCCCAGACTGGTGAATTTTAAAGTTCAGAGCAAAATGGAGAGGAAGTAGAGGTTTCCCACGTACTCCCTGTCCCCATATATGCATAATCGGTCCCATTATCAAAATCGCCCACCAACAGTGATACATTTGTTACAAGTGGTGAACCTACCTCATATCATATCATGCATATTGTAATGGAAACTTCAATTTACATTATAATTTACTCTTAGTGTTGTACATTCTATGGGTTTGGGTGGAATGTACAGCAACATGAATGTATCAGTAGGGTACCATATAGAGTGATTTCATTGCCCTAAAAGTCCTCTGTGCTCTGCTTATTCATCCCTCCAACCCCCTACCCCAACCCTTGGCAACCACTGATCTTTTTATTGTCTCCATAGTTTTTTTTAGAATATCATATAGTTGGAGTCATATACTATGTCACCTTTTCAGACTGACTTCCTTCACTTACTAATATACATTTACTTTTTTTTCATGTCTTTTTATGGCTTAATAGCTCACTTATTTTTAGTGTTGAGTAATATTCCATAGTCTAGCTGTACCACTGTTTATTTTTCCATTCACCTACTAAAGGACACTATGGTTGCTTCCAAGTTTTGGCAACTATGAACAAAGCTGCTATAAACATCGACGTGGGGTTTTTGTGTGAACATAAACTCCTTTGGGTAAATATCAAAGAGTATGCTAGCTGGATTTTATGGTATGAGTATGTTCAGCTTTGTAAAAAACTGTTAAACCATCTTCCAAGTGACTGTACCATTTTGTATTCCCATCAGCAATTAATGGGCATTCCTGTTGTTCCTTGCCAGGATCAGATGTTGTCAGTATTCCAGATTTTGGCCACTCTAATAGATGTATAGTGTTATCTTCTTGTTTTTCTTTTTTAAAATTTTTCTTTTATTACAGTTTATACTATATTACTTCTCACATGTGTGAGACTGTGCATATTTATATGCATATAAAAGGACAATTTGTATGGGTATAGAACCTCAGACTACACTTTTCTTGTCCTCAGAATTTTTAATCTATACGATTTTAGCATTTAAGGAATCTGTAGGAAAATTTAACATTAATCTCATTTTTCTGCCTTTGGCATTCATGACTAGGCATTCATGCTGTGATGCACATATAAACATGACTAGGCATTCATGCTGTGATGCACATATAAATTTGTTCATTATCTTTTTTTAAAGATTTTATTTATTTGACAGAGAGAGTAAGAGAGCACAAGCAGGGGGAACAGTAGAGGGACAGGGAGAAGCAGACTCTCCACTAAGCAGGGGCCCCAATGTGGGGCTCAATCCCAGGACCTGGGGATCATAACTGGAGCCAAAAGCAGTTGCTCAACCATCTGAGCCACCCAGGCTCTAATTTGTTCATTATCTTTAAAGATTTTTACCTTTACGTTATGCAGAATGCCCTTATAACCAGATTTAAGCCTTCACTTCAGGTATTTGTTTCTGTCCCCCTTTTTTTTTAATTCACAGATACAGATTATGTGTATTTTAGCTCTTTATTTTTGTTCCATCTATCATCTTCCCATAATAAATTTTATAGGTTTGCCTTTAAATTAAATTTTGTGGGATCTTCACAATGATTTTTTTTTCCATATTCCTAACTTTGTTTCAGTCATGTGTTGCTTTTTTTGCTGTTGTTATCGCTTGTAATATCTTTTATCTGTTTTAGAGGTTTTTCTCTCGCATTTTTCTCCTGATATGTATCATCTCTTTCATTGTTGTTTTTTATTGCGTCTCAACTTTAATTTCCTATAGTTTTTTTTTTTATGGTTGTTTTTTGTTGGTTTTCTTGTTTGCTTATATCATACATAATTTCTCTGAGCTAAGGAATTTTTATTCTAATTCTTCTCCCTATGTTTATTTGGGAAATTTTTCTCATGATGATTTTCTTCATATGGCTCTTGATTGTGTTATTATTATCTCTAGTTTACTTTCTAATCATTACTCGTGTTTCAAGATGGGGTTGGGGGAAACTGGTGCAGGGTATAGTCTCCTGTTAGAATTTTTTTTTTACTACAATCTTTTGTCATCAAATCTCTTATTACCTTTTCCCAGGCCATATATCTTCATCTATTGTCCATAGCTAAAAACAATCCTTTGACATCACAAGCTTTCTATGTTACAGTTTGTATTTATTTTTCTCTTGTCTTCACTCTTTTTTTTTTTAATCTCTGATATTGCCTGGCTCTAAAATTTGGAGCTCAACAAGATCTCTGTCAATATCAATAAAACTCAATATGGAGTTCTCTTCAGCCACCTCTCACAGAAGTTTCCAGGATTCAAACTCGTTCCCAGCTTTCTTTTACCATATGTCTCTTCCCACTGAGCAGCAGACCTTTTGTTGCCTTGTAAGACTGTGAGCCTTGCTTTTGGAGAACTACATACTAACTCTAACAAGCACCACAGAACAACAAGAAAAACACAAACACATACACACATGCACACACATGGGGGCAGAAGGTTCGCATATCATTTATAAATGTTTTTCTTCAGAAAAACTACAGTTACAGCAACTACCATGTTGTCTTATAATTATATGTGGGAAAAGTATGTCCCCTCTCATATTAGTTAGGCTTGTCCTTGATACAATAACAGAAAACCTAATAATGTTTTAAAATACAAAAATATTTATTATTTGTCTTATAAAGAAAACGAAAGTCGGGATATAGTGGCATCTGGTGCTGGACTGCTGACTAAATGATGTGAGGCCTAATACCACTCCAATTATTTTTGGTTTATCACCTTATAGCCCCAATATAGCTCCTGCCCTGCAGGCATTACATCTGTGCTCAAGGCCAGAAGAAGAGGAAAGGGAGCATTAGCCACAACTTTCCCCTTTTAATAGGAAAACAGAGGTATCCCTCCTACTCTTATAGGAATTTTCAGCACTGTACTAGTGGCATGCAAGAGAGAAGAGAGTTAGGAGGAGCTACTGATCAGCCAACCAACAGGGTTCGCCATGCCCCATGAGAGCTCCGTAACAGAAAGCGTTAGAGCTTACCTACCTTCGTATGCCCAGCACTTAGCAGGGTTTGACATGTTTTTATATGCTAAACAAATATTAACTGAATTATGCCCCTTTACAGATAACATTATTTATTGCTCTCTGAACCTGTAATTAAATTAACATTTTCAAAACGATTTACTATGGATCGTGAACAACTGCAACCCAAGTTTACGATGTGAACCTATAAAATCTCATATTATTAAACTGAAATTAAAACTCTGTTCATCAGAAATGTCAACCTAGCATTTTATGTGAGTAAAATTATATTGAAAGAGTAAAATCTGTACAATATAGCATAGGTTTGGAGCGACAAAGCAAACGTGAGATTAGGTTCATTTTGATTGTGAAATGCGTTTCTGCTTTACCATTCCTATGTGAGCTCTTACTCCTTACCTTACGGAGCTAGGCTACTCTGCTTTAATAATAAATTATTAAGCAGTAAACTGAACTCTATTAATATACTAACACATTATTATACTAATACTAATACTAAGAATTTAGCTATAGAGTACATTCAGGGTGCCAGCAAGTGCTGCATTGGGCTTTACTGTTGATATTTATGGAAACTTTTCATTGTTTCATAATATATACATGTTGTTCTACTAAAAACAGCATTTATGCCTAAACTTTTTGGTGGAATAACACTTAAGGATGACACACCAAGTTCATCCCAGGCCTCATGCAACTATAATGATGACGATGATGATAGCAAATATATAGAGTGCTCATATGTGCCAGGTGATTTTCTAAGCACTTTACATTTGTGAACTCATTTAATCCTGAGAAAAACCCCAGGAGGTAATAAGTACTTTCATCACCCACACATGCAGAAGAGGAAGCTGAAGCAGAATTTGAAATAACTTGCCCAAGGGCCTGAAGGAGCAAGTTGCGGAGCTGGGATGTAATGCCTGGACATTTGGCTCTAGAGCCTGGACTCTGGATCACTCTTCCCTGAAACCCATGATGGATCCCTGGCAGTACTCATATATGGTTTTGACAAACATACTTTCTCCTTTATCATTTCAGGCACTCTACTGAATAGGCATTATTTTCTACATTTGATATATGAGGAAACAGAAACTTAAAGAAGTTACAGAAACTTGCCCCAAAATCACAAGACCACAAGTGTAATTCAAACAAAACTCTCTCCAACTCTAAAATCTACATTCCCACACAGTGACCAGTGCTTTGTGCTGCCTCCAACAGGTGAAGAAAACCTTTCAGTGCATGTACTTCCTGGGTCACAATGCATAAAGAATATCACAAGGTCACAGAATTTCAGAGCTGATCTAGTCCACCCCCCTTATTTTACAGGTGAGGAACTGAAATCCAAGGAGACAGAATAGAAATACTACCACCTCACTGGAAGTCTCAGTCCTCTCTAAAATCTCTCTTCTCTGGATTACTGGGTGGCTCAGTCAGTTAAGTGTCTGACTTTGGCTCAAGTCATCTTCTTAGGGTCCTGGAATCCCGCCCTCAGTGGGCTCCCCGCTCAGCAAGGTGTCTGCTTCTCTCCCTCTCCCTTTCTCCTCACTTTTCCCACTCCTTGTGCATTCTCTAATTCTCTCTCTCTCTCAAACAAATAAAACCTTTAAAATCTCTCTTCTCCTTTTCCCTTTATGTTGATTTTCCATTTAAAAATTATTTGATATAGTGCAAATTGCTAAAGTTCACAATTGAGAGGAAATTGTAAATACTGGCCCTTATCATTTTAGGATAAAGAAAATCTTCAATACTTCACAGCCTTTATTTTCTCCAAGGATTTATTTCAAAGTGTATTATCTCTGTTTGCCATCTTAGAAAGTATAAAATCTACTGGCTGGAAGGGTATACAGCACAACATGTATCAAACTTATCTCCAGAAACCCTAGGAAGACAAGAATCATGACAATTTATACCTAGCAACACTGAGGAACCCTATCCATTTTATATCTGCTTTTACTGATTATCCTCTTACTTGAAAAAAATATAATCACTTAGGTCATTGAGTGATTTATACCTTCACTTCGTTGGGTAGATTTCTGCTTCTCTAAGATTTGTAAGTGTCTTTGAAATTTTATTCAAAGTGATCTCAGAAAATAGAACTAGAGCTCATTATAATATATTCTACAATTAGAAAAGTGTTTTAGCCCTGTGCATATATAAATATACATAAAGCAATTATTAATTAGTAGCAGAGACATGCTACTTCAATCTTATTATTTCATCATGAAGATAATCATGGTTTTTTTTTTTGTTTTTTTTTTTTTTTATTCCAGGAAAGTCTCAAGTCTCATGGGTTCTTAGGCACTACAATGGCCATTAAGTGATCCTGGCATCATGTACTATTATTTTATAATAATCATAAATTAGAGAGGAAAGGCATAATTCCCTCAATTTCTAGATAAACTTAAAGCTCAGAGAGGCTAGGTGGTAAGATCCAAGTCAGACACTAAGGGATGGAGGAACCCTACTGAAATTTAGGTCCACTATGTGCAGCCAGTGTCCTTATTAGTGCATTAGATTGCCTACCTTAGTCTAATCAATTTATCCACCACTCAAACTTAAAGTTCTGTATCTGTAACATTTCTTCTGCTTATTTCAAAGACAGATTTTTCATAGTCTTTCATTCACATACATTTTCCCTTATTAGAAATTGTTAAAACAAAAAAAATTCTTTTTTTTAAATATTTCATTTATTTGAGAGAAACAAAGAATACATCTGGGGAAAGGGAGAAGTAGAAGCAGACCCCGGTGCTGAGAAGGGAGCCCTACTTCTGATCCCATAACCCTGGGATCAGGACCTGAACTGAAGGCAGACACTGAAGTGACTGAGCCACCCAGGCACCCCTAAGACAAAAAAAAAAAAATATTCCAATGCCTTTAAATAATCACCACTGGCATTCCCCATAAACAAAGTATTAAAAGAGATGGCATTCTTAGATATGCAGAGGGCAACTTCAAAGTAAATCCATTTGCCATGCAAAAGGTCATATTAAAACACTTTATCCCGAACTTCCCCGTGACCTCAGAGAACACAAGACTGCATATTCATTCTTATTGGCACAGACACATTACGTGATGGCTGTAAGATTACTTCCTTTTCTCAATACAAAATTATTGAACTTATTAACACGGTATAGTTAACTTTGAAGAATAGCTCATTTTAAGGAAGTTCTATGACCAAAATAGCTCAGTATTTTGGCTACAGGCACAACACAGAAAACAAGTTTTTCCTTTAAGAGATAAAAGTGACTCTGATATCCTACATCACTGATTCGCGTAGGTTCTAAAGTCATTAGTTGTTAATGCAGGAAGGAGACAGGTTCACTTCCTCATGAGTGTGGAGTGACCTTTTGCCTTCCAAGTGTGCTACTCTAATTGTGGAAAGGCAGTCGGAGCCCAGGGGTCAGCGCCAAGGGGTCAGATCCAAGGAGTTGAAGAACATGCTAAACTAAGCCTCCTCTGGGATGGTTCTTTATAAAATTCTAGAAGCTCCCTCTCTAAAAACAAATGATTAAAGATAGAGAAAAAGAGGCATGCAAAAACAAAACAAAACACCCCCTTTTTTATTTCTTTTACAGCAAAGAATCCAGATGATCAGTTGGTATTTTGGCCCTAAAGTCAATCACCATTGTGCACTACACATTTCACTAGAAAAAGGATTTATTTTCCTCACACTCTTACCATGCATACCTCAATGCTTCACAGATGTACCAGTAATTTTTGTAAATTTATAGCCACACTGGGCTTTTATATATATATATCCCTCAGAAAGTCGATGCAGGAGTGGTAATAGGTTTACACAAAATTGTAATTTATTTCATGCTGGTTTGCCGAACAAAAGCTTAGCTTCTATTTATAGCTTTAATAAGCTACTCTTTGCTTCCTAATTGTATAACCCATGGGGTTATGGAAGATGTAAATTTAGAAATACCTTTATCTAGGAACCCCAGATGGTGTCTGCTTATAATATGTGCTTTCTTGAAGCATATTCCTCCAGAGAACATTGGTTTTTAGATTAATATATTAAGGAAAATTTACTGTTCCTATAACAATTTTTATTTTATATGTCAACTCCAAAATTTATAATATACTTTTCAGAGATTTACTGTAATAGTTAACAGAAAAAAAATTACTAAGCAGAGACGAGGGCACTGCTATAATTTTTTAAAATTATGACTTTATTATTTTATTGAGATGATGTGTGTCCTTTACAAAGACTTAAGTAATACAGAAACATAGAAAATTTCATTTTAGATAACCCACACCCTTCTATCAGAAAGATATAACCTTCTGCAACACCAAGTAAAGATTACTCCAAACATATCTAAATACCTATTAAGTTAGAAAAATGGATCAGAGAGACGTATACATACATAAGCCTTAATTTAAAGAAAACTGGAATAAAATGATTATATGATATTTTTGTGTTTTATATTTTCTTCTTAAACCCAACTCAAAAATATTATTGAACTAAAAACTGAAGAATTAATGAAATTCAGGTAAATGTTTCTTAAATGAAAAGCACAATGTTTTCTAAAAGTCTACTCCAAAGTTGAGGAAAAATATTGAAAAACTATAGGAGGCTGGATTCTTTTCCATTACATATATCAACATAGGTAATAGCTATTAATTCTATGTTATGGATAAAAAGAAACTAGCTCATTGATCCTTCTTCTAATATTCCCTTCTCTTACTCCCAGACTTGACTATTAATATGTTTACATTATCATGGTATATAACATTTATACTCTGTTCTAGAATTTCTAACTTGTTATTTTTAATCCATAATTGAGTAGGTTTAATGCTCTCTATGTAAGTGTGTGTGTGTGTGTGTGTTTAAGGAAGGGTGCCAGGGCTATATATTATTTAGGTCATTGCTGCTTCAGAACGTGTCTCTGTTGACAAAATATTCCAATGAAAATAAGACATGGGTTACACTTTCCTTCCTTCAGAACTGTGTAGAAACCACTTCTCTGGCTTCTGACAGTATGTGGAAATTGGAGACCAGCCTAATTTCCCTCTTATACATAGTTTTGTTTTGTTTTTTGCCTGACATGTTCATATGATTGAGTCCCTCTTTATCCTTGAAATCAGAAAATAGTAATAAAATATCTCTTGGTATTCATTATTCTTGATAAGGTGTCCTAGAACGTAGTATGATCTTTCAATTTGAAAATTTGAATCTTTACAACAGCTTTCTTCTTTTCATTTTTGTATTTTTTGTTGATTCATTTTTTTTCTTTTCTCAGAAACACCAATTATGTATACATGGACTCTCTTTTCAGTGTCTTTCAAATCTTTTATCACTATAAAAGTTTTATATTGTTTGTACACATTTCACAGTCAGGTATTTTCATATCTGTCTATACCTCTGACTTTATTTTCAGTCAATTTTATTCTATTTATGTCACTTCTAGCATGTGTTTTTCTCTTGTTTTTTCATTTTCATTTTTATTTTCTTCCTGAACTCTATTCAGCTCCATTTTCATCCTCTTTTACTTGCCATATACTGTCTTCCCAAAAGTCCTCTATTTCTCTTTGAACTCTTTTTTAGATATGTAGTATGTGATCTGTGCTTTTCATAGCTGTTTTGCTCGTTATCTTTTCCTTATGTGAAAGAGACTATGGTACCTCCTATGAGTGGATCTACCCACTGGTCCCTTTCCAATCACCCTCATTTTTGATGAGGCTGGAGGGGAAAAAAAAAAAAAAAAAGGTAGTACTACAGGAAGGGGAATGAAAAGGCTGGAAAATAGCCAGGGAAGTTCATAGCCACTATTTCAGCTTACTGACTCAAATGCCTTTCTTTCCAAATTCTTTTCAAATCTTTTGTTTTCTTAACATTGAAAGTACTTCACCCCCCAGGTTTTGTCTCTCAATAAGTCTGCATGGATCTCAACAGGTTCTCTTTAGATAGCTCTGTGTTTCCTACTTCCTCCACCTTCTCCTTTGATAGGCTACCTGGACTTAGAGATCAAGTGGTAGAGAACAGAATGGCATGGTTAGCAGATTGTCCCTTTAAGTCTTCCCCCCACCACCACCGTTCTAGAGTGTCAGCTGGGTCTTTGCAAGAATTTCTCCATTTTTCTTATGCTTCTCAGAAACCAAGCTCTCTTTAATTGAAGACTCTCAAATATGCTTTTCAGAAAACAAGAAATATTGTCTGAGGTAGCCAGTGCCATCTCTCAGCAGACTTAATTTTCTAAGCAGAGGTTATAATATTTAATATACGAACTTCACAATTTGTACCACTGAGTTTGAGGACATTTGGACTTGCTTCCTTAGAGAAGGCATATTTTTCTCTCTCTTTGCTTCCCTTGATAATTTCAGTGGGAATGAAGGAATGAGGAGAAGAAAATAACTCTACAACATCTAAAACTGGAAATATAAGAATTTTCTATATTCTATATTTCATTTACTTCAAAATGTCTGATTAAATTTAGGAGACTTCTAGTCAGTTCACATAAAAAATGTCAGTCAGGACCTTCTATATACTAGAAGAACCCAGACACTTGAATAGGTACAAATGTCAGTATACACATTAATGGGCCAAGATCTGAACACACGGAGCTCACAGATTTATAAGTAAGCAATGTTCGACATGAAGTGTTTAATAGTAAATGAATTAACAATCTAGTATGAAAACACGCAATCTAATACTTTGCAGTTTCCAAAGTATTTTCAAGTTCATTAAGGAGTAACTATGTCGCATCTAACATCATCACTTATATTGCCCACTTCAAATAAACAAATTACACTGAAATACGGACCAGAGTCCGAGATTCTTTTCCATTACATCATGCTGTCCTGAAAAGAGGAACTAAGTTGCTCACATGACACAAAAATGAATCCACTCTGTGGGCCATGGTTAGTCTTCCATGTACCACATTTGGATCCACAATCTTCTGTGGATCACACTGGTACTCATGATCTGTTCCCTGTAGACATGAACTGTGATTCACAATCTGCACTCTATGGGATACACTATTGCTTAACCTTCTGGAGCAAAAGAGACTCATAAAGCTCTACTCAAGATACCAATGATAGTTTTAATGTTTGGATATATAAGTATTTGGAGATATTTTTTTTCTTGAAGGACAATTGGTAGGTTAACCAAAAAGGTTAAGCTAAATCAGATATCACAAGAATGTATCTCTATGTGTGTGTGTATATATATGTATATGCTTTAAATAAATGCATTTTTACTTAAAATATATAAATATTCACTCATTTGCCAACTGTTTGATATAGAACCAAGGCTTTTTAGTTTAGTAATGGTTTAAAAAACTGGAAATAAATATTTTTTGCACTTTCCAGTTTCATTTATATTTAAGTATAATGAGAGCATAATGACACATGAGGCCGACTGCAATAAATGTCTGTTTCTACAATATGCCTCCACTGTCAGTTTTTACCAATTTATGATTTGGCAGCTTTTTTAGGTGATTCTTGTTAATTAAGTCTTACAAACATATTCAATTTAGTTTACAAATATACAAAATCACATTTTTATTTTTCATTCCTAGTTTACTGTTCTATGTGACATTTAATTAAATTACATAACCAAAAAAATTACATAACAGAAACAACTGGTATAAACATATTTGGAAACAAATACAACTGACCTTCAAGTAAGCTTTCTACTCAACTAGTGAAAACAGGAATAGACAGACCTGCTAGTGTTATTACATAGTGATTAACACCATGAACTCTGGAGCGAGACTATCTAGGTATGAATCCAACTACCACCTACTAGTTGTGTTAAATATGGACAAGTCACTTAACTTTTCTGGGCCTCAATTTCCTTATCTGCAAAATGGGAATGATAATAGTATCTACACAGAGACCTTGTTGTGAGGATTAAGGAAGTTAATTTCTGCAAAGCACATGGAACAAATCCTGGCAAGTATTAAGTGTTATGGTATTCAGTATAAAGTGGATGTTAGTCAATGTGTTTTGCAGAGAGAAGGGAAAATGTTAGCTAACCCGGGAAGTGGGTAAAATGGAGGCTAAGAAGCCCTCTTATTTTTAGTATTTGTTTGTTAACTCATGACCCTTACTAGATAGTAAGCATGTTCTGAGCAGGAATCAGATCTGTTCTATTCACTATCACTTATCTAATAAATACGGTGCTTACATTTACTGAATATTTTCTTAGTAAATGAATAAATCAAGTTCAAATATAGCAGGATGTTTCTACATCATGATAAAGTTTCTACAATATGATATCAATACTATGGGTTCATTTACATTTAAAAAATACTCATGCCTCTTCTAATTTGATCTTCAAAGCAACTTTTTTATATATGTAATTATCTCCAACTTATAAATAAGAAACCCAGAAGGCAGGAAGTTTAAGTAATTTATTCCATGTCACGCAGTGAGACACTGAAGGAACTGGGGCTCCAAGTGAGGAGTCTTCTCTAGACTTCACCCATGGAATGTCATTCTCTCAATTCAAATCGTCCCAAAGTAATCTCAGCTAATCTCCTGCTGTCTCCATGAATGTCACCTCCATGTTTGTCCCATTTGAATTTTGGTGTTCCTTACCCACTTTAAGTTCAGATTCTAAGCATCTGTTGATGAAGGTATCAGTTACTCTCCCATTCAGGCCTGAATTTCTCTATTGCTGTAACTCTATCATAAAAACAGCCAAGCATGAGATTAAATGTAGTTTATGAAATAAGAATGGCACTTGTTTGATTTGCTTTAAATACCTCACCTTTGATGCATTTAACAACATAATTATGTTAATGCCAATAATACTGCTTTACTTCACTGTGTCAAGAAACACAGTACTTTAGACTCTATCAAGGTCACTCTTCTGGGAATTCCATCTAAATCACTTAACGATAAAAAACATGTTATCAAAAGCAGTCAGGGGACAGAGACATAATATTTTATATATTAGTAGTTTAACAAAATTAAATGGCTTGACTACCTCACAACTTCAATCTCAGCCAATTTTTAAAATATCACCCTGACAAATGAAGTGAATAACTGAAAAGGTGATGTGTGTGTGTGTGTGTGTGTGTGTGTGTGTGTGTGTACGTGTGTGTTTTGAAGGGAAAAGAAGAGCTCAAGTATATAGCCTTTTGGTCAAATGTGTGTTAAGACAAGGGCTTCTTTATATATGTAACTATTTCTAATAATGTGTCTCTTATAAACTCTTATTATCTTAAAGGGTTTTCCCTACTATAAGGTTATAAAAGGTTCATGTATAGACCCTAAGAGTTTTTTCCCTCTGTAAGTTTCACAACAACCCGAAATTAATTAAATTCAAACAATTCAACAAATATTTACTAAATTTTGTTATGTTTTACCCACTGTTTGGGCCACTGTGAAGAATCAAAGATTGCTTAAGGACAGCATTTTATTCATGAACTTAAAATGAAATTGAAAATTATTTTTTTTTAAATAAGCACTACACCTAGCATAGGGCTTAAACTCAAAACCTTGAGATCAAGAGTCCCATGCTCTACTGACTGAGCCAGCCAGGTGCTCTGAAATTAAAAAATTCAGATCTGGACATCAAAAATTATTTTATGGGAAGAATAAGATAAGCACCAAAACTGAGGTTTAAAGAAAGCATAACAGAAACATAGACAAAAGAGATTAATTCTAATGGAATTCTAATGAAAGTTTCAGGGAACAGGAAGTATTTAATGTTTTCTTGGTTAAATAAAACTTGAGTAGAGGGACTTCCGGTGAAAAGAAGAGACTAGGTAATGATATGGAAGAGGAAAGGGCCTAAGGAATGAGTGTACCCGTGTGGCCAACACTCAGAATACCTAAAGGGTAATGTCACAAAAGGCTAGAAGACAGATTAAATATTTCCTTGAATATGGAAAGTCTGGGATACTAACTGAAAGAGTTCTGCCTTTTTTGATAAAACACTCAGATATTAATTTTTTTTCCCGTTTTTGCAGTGACATTATGTCTTCGGTTTTGTAACTGTTACTCTGAAGGTAGAAGGCAAAATGTGGTAGAAGAGTAAGGCCAGTTAGGTTATTGAAATAATCTAGACAAAAGTTAGGAGATCATAAAAAGTTTAGGTACCTAACACAACACTGGAAAAAAAATGTTCAACCTTGTTAGGGTATCAAACAGAGGCATATTCAGAACATAGCAATGTCCCACTACTTTTAATGACCCAAAGTTTTGTTTTGTTTTGTTTAAGATTTTGTTGTCAGAGAGAGAGAGCGAGAGAGGGAGAGAGAGTGAGCACAAGCAGAGGGAGCGGCAGGCAGAGAGAGAAGCAGGCTCCATGCTGAGCAAGGAGTCTGATGCTGGACTCGATCCCAGGACCCTGAAATCATGACAGATGTTTAACTGAATGAGCCACCCAGATGACCCAATAAGCCAAAGTTTTAAACAATATTGTGAAGTTAAAATATATAGAAAGCACTTATATATAATCAGCAAATAGTAAAAAACACTTTTGGAAGTCCTGTGAAAATTTCATATATTTTACTCATTAAGAAAAATATACAAATTTGGGAGTGCCTACGTGGCTCAGTCGTTCAGCAGCTGCCTTCGGCTCAGGTTATGATTCCAGGGTCCTGGGATCAAGTCCCAGCATGGGGCTCCCTCCTCAGCGGGAAGCCTGCTTCTCCCTCTCTCACTTCCCCTGCTTGTGTTCCTTCTCTCACTGTGTCTCTCTCTGTCAAATAAATAAATAAAATCTTAAAAAAAAAAGAAAAATATACAAATTTAAAAGATCATTTATATAAAGAGAGTCACCGAAATATTATATATGATAGAAAGAATATTTAAAAATCCTAGATGTCAGGCACCTGGGTGGCTCAGTGTGTTAAAGCCTCTGCCTTGGTCTCAGGTCATGATCTCAGGGTCCTGGGATCCAGGCCTGCATCGGGCTCTGTGCTCAGCAGGGAGCCTGCTTCCGCCTCTCTCTCTGCCTGCTTCTCTGCCTACTTGTGATCTATCTGTCAAATAAATAAATACATAAATAAATAAATAAATAAATAAATAAATAAATAAATAAATAAACTTTTAAAAAATCCTAGATGTCTAACAAAAAAAGGATACCAAAAAATGCAATAAAATATTTGATGGGCTCTTATGTAGTTATTAAAATTATATTTATGAAAGCTATGCAGTGATATGGAAAATGTATAAAAATTGAATAAAGTTATATCTTTAATACAATGACAATATAATGGCAATTAATTTAATATGACAATTGTTAATATATATTCTGAAAAGAAGAATACATATAAAATAAAAGCGATTATAATCTTAATATTTACAGAATTGTTAAAATGTGTGTGATAAATAAAATATTAATGAATTTTGAACTGGGACAGTGGCAGTCCAAAGGAAAGGAAGAATTATAAAGGGAAATATGGTAGAAGTAAACGGAAGTGAGGTGCGAAACTTGGAAACAATGGAGTTTTCTTTCAGGAAGGAGCAGACCTGGAGACTGAAGAGTCTGGTATAATACTCAGATAATTTAAGTCAACTAAGAATTTTTCTTCATGTCAATTAAAGCAAGTTCAATTTGACTGCTAACTTAAGGTGTCAATAGATCTTTCCTAGGTGTTTGGAAATGTGATGTGTATTTCTGAAGAAAGAGCAGTGCCAAGATAAGAATCTTGGACTTTCCCGAGAGTAACTTGTAGTTGAAGCCAAATGAGTGGGAAAAAATCTAATTTCAGAGTTTAGAATGAAACAATTTTGAAAAGAACATGGAACAACACTTCCATATAGAAGATTGGAAATTTAAAAGCAAAACCACCACAGAAACGTGCTGCATCCAGGTTAGTACATTGTCATGTTAACTGAGAGAAGGGTGTGTGTGTGTATGTGTGTGTGTGTGTGTGTGTGTTTCTAGGAAGGAAAGATTGTACCCACATATCATAAAGAAGCAGAAGAGGAGAATTTTAAAGAGTCCATGGAAGTTGGGCTAATAGATCACCTCAAAAAAGTAATTTCCATCAACTGGTAAAAGTAAGAGGCAGATGACAAAGGAAATAGTGGGAAAATGGTAAATGAAAACTACACTTTCTAAAAGTGAATTTAGCAAAGTTGCAGGATACAAAGATGTTACCAAAACATGAGTATACTGTTAAACACCAAACACAAATATTGAAAAACTGAAAACAAAATTTGCTAAGTGAAATTAAAGATGACTAAAGATGGAGAGATATACTATGTTCAAGAAAAGGAATACTAGGTAGGACCTAAAACAGCCAAGTAAAGGAACAGATGGCATAGTAAACTTGAGAGGGTATCAAGATCAAGTCTAAGTAATCTATAATGAGTAGGGTACATGAGATATAAAGGGAAGTAGGGAATGTGTAGCTACTGATAGGGTTGTGTGGAGAGTAGAATAAGACTGTGGTCCTTGTAAAGTTTTTGTCATGGCTCTTCATGCTTCCTAAAGATAAAAAGATCAGTAAAGAGAAGCAGTATCAGACTGTAACAATAAATTTCAACCCTGGCAATCCAACAAGCTTACCTGTGGACCTTCTAAGTAAAAAGATGACACGAATCTAACTCCAGCATATTACTATTTAATATAATCTCTTCTAACTTAAGGGACCTGTGATGACATATGATTTTCTATTTTGCATAACTGGGAGAAGGCGCAATGCTATTAGACAAGCTGATGATCCCCACCTCAGAAAGACCTAAGGTAGAAATAATTAAGGTTACTAAGGGCTCCGTCTACCATGTCAGCAGAATCTATGTAGAAAATTAAAGTCAATGTTTATTGATCCATTCCAGACGTATTGACCCTCTTAGAAGGATACCAAGGAAAAATTATGCCGCATGAGTTACTAAAACATGTTTGGGATTTTATATAACACAATATACAGGAAAGCATATTAGACTGCAAGACGAGAAAAATCTGAGTTTTATAAGTCTGCAACAGATTGTATAAGTTTAGGCAAAAACTATGTGTTTTTACATAATTCATGGATAAGGAGAAGTTCGGCTAAATAATGTTAGTTTACTTTGAGATATATTTAATTTCTAAATCTCAGGCTCTATATCAGTTTTCTATTGCTACTATAACAAATTACCACAAATGTAGTGGTTTAAGATAATGTACATTTATTATCTTACAATTCTGGGCGGCAAAAGTTCAAAATCAGCTTCACTGGGCTAAGTCAAGATGTCCGCAGAGCTGTGCTCCCTCTAGAGGCTCTAAGATTCTATTTTCTTGTCTTTCCCATCTTTTAGAAGCTGCCTATATTCCTTGGCTCATGGCCGTTCCTCTTTCTTCAAAGTCAGCAGTGTAGCATCTTCAAATCTTCCTCTTTCTTTCAGTGATTCAGTCATCGAATTATGTCCTCTGAAGGTTTAACTTTACTGCTTCTATCCTTCTGCCTCTCTCTCTTATAGGGATCTTTGAAATTACATCTTTGAGCCCACTTGGATAAACTGATATAGTCTCTCTATCTCAAGATCCTTAATCACATCTGCAAAGTCTCCTTTGCCATATAAGGTAACACAGTTGCAGGAACTGGTGATTAGGATGTGGCTATCTTCTTTGGAGGCCATTATTCTGCCTACCATAGAATCACCTTAATACATCCTTCAAAGTGGTGTCTTAGTTACTGCTATAAAACAAAATTTCCTACTTTTGAAAAAATATAATTAAACTGACCATATATGCAAGTGGGTTTTAGCCAGCAAAGAAATCCTCTCAGAAAATAGATATGGATTAGTTGATCTTGCCATTGCTCCGATTTATGTAAGTTACTTCTTTGGAAGGGCCTTCAGCACCTCCTCTACATTTCTTTGAATGTTATCAATGTTTCTTTTAATATTTGAATTTACTTAAAAGTTATTCAAAACTAAGATTAATGAATAAAATATGAGGTATTTCATACTTTTGAAACACAAACCATAAAATTACAAGAAATATTTTTCAGTACCACCCATCAATTGGCACTGAAGTTATTTACAAAGTAGTTTCAATAATGTTCTAAGTGATGGCAGCATCTTGGGAATAAATGTACAAAAGTTTATCATGACAAGTTTTAGAGAACAAGACTCATTCTGCTAATTAAATTCTAGGATATTTGTGTTTTAAGGAGTTGTTTGGCTAGTTTATATGCACATTTTGTAAGTAAGAGAAACTCCTCCAAACTAAAAAGTTTTATAAAGGTCATATATCAAAACTTTTATCTCTTCGTATCTATTTTTTTTAATATTTCTCTCACAAGTGGAATGCTTAGGAAAATAAGGTCACAGAGTACTAACTAATCATGCAAAAATTTCAGACTTCCTATATAATAATATGTGTAAGTTTTATCAGAAGGTTTAGAATGTATTTTGCATCTTGCTATTTGTAAATTACTGGGAAAAGTTGCTTTGCCTTTTTTAAATTCCTGTAGAATTAAAAGTTGAAATACTCTCTAAACTACTATAATATACACAAAAAAATGAAAATATTATTCTTAGTTGCACTTTGAAAATTCAGATAAGTTATCATGACTATTAATAGATGTTCTTAACCTTCACTCAAATACCAATTATCATTTGGAAATCCAGATTCAAGAAGAGTTTTATATGAGGATAAATAAATTAATATTTTTTGGAATATTTTGTAAATATATCTTGCTATCAATAGAGTTATTGAATTTTATGAAATGCTATTTACAACAAAATACAAAATAATATTTACAATGAAACAAAAAAATTCAAAATAAAAAACAGCATTAAATAAGTAGGATGGAAAATAAATAGATCATCCTAAAGCCAACTAACAGAGAAGACATTCAAGAAGATGTTGCCATCACATAGCTCCTTAAATATCAGTCAAAGCTCCTCTCAAGAGAGAACAGTCTTCTGAATATTCACATTCAAAGGAAAAGAACATAAGAACTTTGAGAAACTGGTGAATTGTTCTATTAATGCCCATAATTAATTTTCATTTTAAAACCTCATCTGTCAGGACCTTAAGCTGTTCAAAACATTGACAGACAGATCTATAAAAAAGAAACTTTTCTTTTTTTGACTAAAAAATTCAGAAACTTAAAATCTAAAGAGCTTATTTTTCTCATATATCACCTTAAACTCTGAGAAGTTGTAACTGAAAATATGTTAAAATAGCAACCCTGTAGATCAGGGCTCATGACTTTTTAAATTTTTCTATACAAGATAGAGTTGAGGGGCACCTAGGTGGCTCAGTCATTAAGCCTCTGCCTTTGGCTCAGGTCATGATCCTGGAGTCCTGGGATGGAGCCCCACATCGAGCTCCCTACTCAGTGGAAGCCTGCCTCTCCCTCTCACTCACTCTGCTTATATTCCTTCTCTAGCTGTGTTTCCCTCTGTCAAATAAATAAACAAAATCTTAAATAATAATAATAATAATAAATGATGATAAAACAGCTCCTCTTATCTAAATTATAAATAATTTCAAAGACTCAGCAAAACTGAAAACTCCCTGAGAACAGGATTTTGCCTTCTATTTTTTTATATTCCTTATAAAGCACCTCCAAATTTTACTGATAAAGCGTATCCTTAATAGGACAGGAAGAAAGAAAGAAGAACAGGGGTGAACAAAGGAAAGGAAGACACGGAAAAGAGAAGTTAGAAGGAAAGGAAAAAGGGGAGGAGGAAAGAAGAGACCTGATGAGTCAGCTACATCCTTTTTATTCCCCATGTGAAAGTTACTGAAAGTTTCACATGTGACATTCAACTGACATTCATCTGAAATTGGTATTCTTGGATTATTTTAATGACTCACTTAGGAAATATCAAATACAGATATTTCTGTCAATGATAGTGACTTGTCTTTTTTTTTCCCCCTCTTAGGACATTTTCCTATAATCGTTCATAGGTACCTCTCTCTAAATTTGCCCAGAAAATATAGCAAGTCCATTACAGTATGCAGAAAGATACATTTTCATTTTCTTTTCAAAAACTTTAAAATTTACACTGGTGGATGTTTCCTTTTGCTTCTGAATAAGTTCTTTAAAGAATGTCATAATGATGATAAGAAAGAGGACTATGTCACTTCATATTTGCACAGTACTCTGTGATTTATAAAACCCCCACCTTGTTTTCTTCCCTGACCCTCGTAATAATCTTACAAAGCAAAGAAAGCAGTTGGTGTTAACTGTCTTTCACAGACGAAAAAGAGGAACTGAAGTTAAGACCATTGTATATCCAGGATTCATTCTCTTCTACTCCTGAGACACTTTACTTTCCCATAATGATGAAGTGCATGGTGCTTGCATTGGGTAATTTTACATGGAGCCCAGTCTTTCTGCTGAGCTTTTCTGTCCACTCTTTTTTTTTTTTTTAACTTGAACATAATGGCACAGAGAAATTACATTTGGTCTTCACAGCAACAATTGTATTTAATTGACTTAGAAGGTAGAAAATAGGCATTGCCTGCCAATAGCTTGCATGAATTCCTGTATTTAATGTTTCTTTATCTAGATAAAATTTAGGACTTGCCAAATCAGTCTTTATTAAAACAACAACAACAACAAAAAAAAAACTAGGAAGTAGCAGTGGGAAAGGACAGCACCTGTGGAAATGAGAAGAAAAGACTCCAGGCAAAATGTCTATAAATCCTATAGACCCTTTGAGAATAAAATGTTATTTCAAAGAGCATGTACAATGGAAGATAATTTGACATCCCAAAAAGCAAATCAGAGACAACTTATCTAACAAGGTAATTCTACTTAAAAATATATATATTCTTGGGGTGCCTAGGTGTCTCAGTCAGTTAAACATCCAACTCTTGATTGGCTTAGGCTATCATCTTGGGGTCGTGAAATCCAGGCCAAGGTTGGGCTCTGTGTTCAGCATGCAGAGTCTGCTTGAGAGTCTCATTCTCCCTCTGCTTGTATTCTCTCTCTCTCTCTCTCTCTCTCTCTCTCTCTTTCACTCTCTAAAATAAATAAATATATAAAATCTTTTAAAAATATATTCTTGAAGTATCTTTTTCCTTAAGGATATTCAAAATCTAAATGAGTCAGATCTTCTAAGAAAAAAATGGAAGCAAGCTAGTAATTTTAATATTCTTTAAGGCTTCTTCCCAAGCATCCTACTAACAGGTAACTAGATGAGGAGGAAGGGAAATCCCTGGGGAGACTGTTAGATGTTAGTATAAAAATGAAAACTAATGAGCCATGTTAACACTTGGGTGCAAAAATAAGACAAAATTCCACTTTTCATTATACTACACTCTTAGAAATTAGACAAAGTACTTTGCAAATCATATTACAACTCAGAGTTACCTAGGCCTCCCCATTAAATGTTCTTGCTTTGCATTCCATTTATTATAAGATCAGACTAGTTCAGGAGTACATGTGGATAAGGAGTACTAATTATGGTAAGTTCAAAGGTATACTTTGCCTATCGTTGATGTTTCTTCATATTCCCCTACTGCTAGCTTAATCACATCTTTTATTAGCTGATGATTTCTGTCCAGGCCATTACTCTTTTAGCTAAATATTAACAGCTATTTGAAAAGGTTTACTTATCTCCTAGACTACTCTTAAATAAAATTTAAATTTTTAATTGAAATAGGAGGTTTCAACCTCCTATTAAGCAATAAAGTGCAACCTCTTATATGCAACCAAAGCAAATCCATTTGGTGGTTGTTTTATTTACAAGCAAATAGGGTCACAGATATTTTGGAACTGTTTCAGAGCAGGTTGACTCAAGTTGGGAAAACGTATAAAGGTTTTTCTCAAGAGGTAAGAGCAGTTAGCATTTCATCCTAGTAAAGGAGTGGCTTAATGACTATGTTAGAAAAAGAATGGTAGGGTGCCTGGGTGGCTCAGTGGGTTAAAGCCTTTGCCTTCTGCTCAGGTCATGATCTCAGGGTCCTGGGATCAAGGCCTGCATCAGGCTTTCTGCTCAGCAGGCAGCCTGCTTCTTCCTCTCTCTGCCCCTCTGCCTGCCTCTCTGCCTACTTGTGATCTCTCTGTCAAATAAATAAATAAAATCTTAAAAAAAAAAAAAAGGAATGGTAGTCGGAAGGTCTCCATCTGTTCTGAGTAAAGCATGCACATACACAAACCTGATTTAAACTATAGCATTAAAGATTCTGAATGTCATGAATGAGTTTTGACATAGGGTTATTTAACACTTGTGTGGGTTACTATAAAAAAGTTTATGATAGTTTTTTCTGGTTGCTATTAAAAATAAATTTTCATTTTTTAAAAAAGACAAGTGTGGGTCTACCTAAGTTGGTTAAAAGGTCAAGATTTTTCTTACAAATTTATTTTAAAACTTCTAATTCTATATCAAAAAGCAATCTGTTCTTGAGTATCCAATAGGGTAGCAGCTAACCTTATGTGGCTATTTTAAATTTAAGTTAAAATTAAAAATTCAGTTCCTCGATTTCACTAGAAACCATGTCCAATATCCTCATATGGCCAGTGGGTACTAACTATACTGGAAAACACAGATATAGAACATCCCCTTATCATTGCTGAAAGTTCTATTGGGTCCACTGAATGCAAATGCATATTCTAAATGCCTCCTAAGTGCTTTGTTAAGTTATTTATGCCCTCTATTTCAAACATTCTGATAGAAAAATTATTTTAAAAAATATAAAGAATCTTCTAATAGCCATATCGAAAGTATATTCATCAAAAAATCATCAAAAAATCTGTCTTTAATATTTAGTTAAATTAGTAACAACAAATAATTTTGTCCCAAAACACCAGTTGGATGATTTGCAAGGGAAATCAGACCTTCATGTACAGAATTTTTACACTTGGCAGCTTCACTTAAACTTTAAAGCATTCTGCTATACAGGATGGGGCTTTGTAAGACAATGTTTAAGGTTAAAAAATATCTGAGGTAGAGTTTTAAAATAATCATGCATATATTATCATTTATCCTATAAACTTCTGAAGTACTCTTAAAATGCCTCTTAGCTATGAAATGAAAGAAATATTTAAAAGCTCAAAATTTAGGATCTTTGGGAATTAAAGAACAGTCTTCAATTGTTTATATATGTATGTGCTTGCACATAAATGTGCATATATAAGTTAATACTGAAGTGTTGAGAATAAAAAATAACTGAATAATGTTACATATTTTTGTAAAGAAATAGAATGAATACATATCTATTTCAATTCCATTATTATTTCTCCATAAACACAGTAAAGCTAAGGTAAAAAAGGGAGTTGATTCAATCCAGGATATTAAGAAAACAAGTGATTTGGCCTTGTCACATTTTGCTTCGGAACATACACTCAGCTTCTTTCTGTCTTTTTATCTTTAGAAAATTTATACTAGATGACTTTTCAAGTGACTTTTAATTACAAAATTCTATCCTCCCAGGTACAAATAAAACCCTATGATTGTACAAATTGGTACCTATCAACATAGAACTTGTCTAAGTCCTTTCCTAGAAAAATAGCTCAACATTCAAGTTAGGTAGATGTTCATACATTTAAAAGTTTTTAATAGCACAGAAGGGAAAGAAAAAGCATGAAGGCAGTTGTTTTACAGTAGATGATAGGAAAAAAAATCAAATGTAAGAATATAATTCTTCATCTTCACTCTTGGGTACATTATCCTTTTCCACTATATATTATGTGTATCACAAATGCACTGAATTAACTTCAAAACCTAAGCTCTCTGAAGATTTTCAAGCAAATTTATCATTTCACTGATAATAAGAAAAGACTGTTAAGTAAAGTCACTAAAAGACTACCAGGAACTAGTAGTTGAAACTTAAGTGTTAGAAGTTTGGAATAAGCCGTTCAAGGTGGTAATTAAACTGTCAAAGACAGCAAACTGAAATATTTTAAGACGGCTAAGACCTTAGTTTCTACTTGAAGCTAATGTAATTCTTGGGTTAAAGATCCAAGACATCAGTGTGAATGACAGTGTTCTCAGCAACCTACTAGAGTGTCCCAAGGTCATAAAGCAAGAAGTAGGATGGACAATTAGAGGTCATTTTGAGTATCCTCCTCCACCTGGCAGCAAAACATACCAACTTTTTTATATTTATCTCCATGTAATAATGATACTTTGATTCCACTCTTTATCAATAATAACAACTACTTTAGCAATGTTTTAATCATAGAATTCTATGATTGTGCATCGTAAGAAAAAAACTTGGTTTATATAAAATGGTTCATGGTAGTATATAATTTGTCTAAGTTCTTTTTTCCTGGTAAAATGAGGTAGGCCATGTACTTTCCACATAGGAGCTCATAAAATCCTCATTATTTTCCTGTGAGGTCTGTCTTGACTTTATGTATGAGGAAACTGAAGCCTGGAGAAAAATCGTAACCAGCCAGTGAACACACAACTAGCAAATGTTGCCGCCAAGACTTAAGCCCCATTCTTGGGACTCCACTCTAGCACCATTACACACTGTGCTACATTGTTTCTCTTTTGTTTCATGAACAGGGATGTGACCTATGCAAAGGGAACTGACATACAGAAACTAGTCTTAAAACTCACGTATAGAAAATTTACTTTACTTGATAGCTCTTACGAATCGCATCTGATCGATGGATTTCTGAAATATTAATCCAATTTTTAAAATTTAAGGGAAGGAAAAAAGAATATCTGATTTGTGGAGGTTCTGCTATAGTTAATGGAAATATCATGAGTATCATGAATGATGCAAAAATATATCTACAGATATAGATATAGAGATTATAGATCTCTTTTTATATTGCCTAGCATATGTGTCAAATAGATGCTATTAATGATTTATCTATAATTATAATTTTACACATTAAAATCCAAAAATGTTTAGTGGAAAACATTCAAATTACATCTTTACCATAAATTTAAGTTTTCTGGTTTCATTATACCATGTTTTATTTAAAAGAAGTCCTAAGACAAAATCTCTTAAATGTATAAAATCAAAAACACTGTTTCATTTTTTATGTGTTCCCGGTTCGATTAACTCCCCTATTAGAGGATACTAAATTGTGGGTACTCAGTTACTGAAAAATAAGCTTTCTGCTATATGTTAGAAAAACTGGGCTATGGTACTCCAGAATGACCCTTTCTACTTAAATTTCAGTGTACTGCAGAATTTTAAACATCTCAAAATGACTAGCTTTTGAAATTCCTTTGAACTAAAGCACCTTAGTTTTTGCATGTATTATTTTCTAGTACTTCCATCTCTTCATAAAGCAACAGAGACACTAGCTGTTTTTTCCCATTAGGTTTCTGAAAGCCCACAATTTTTAATAGATTGAGTTTAGCAAAAATAAATGGAGAGAAACTTAGACTGATTTTAATTTTAGAGATCATTTCTTTCAATGATAATGCTTTTAAAGTCCTATTGACTTTTTTTAAAGCTTTTATTTATTTATTTGACATAGATTAAGGCAGAGAGGCAGGCAGAGAGAGAGGAGGAAGCAGGCTCCCTGCTGAGCAGAGAGCCCGATGCGGGCCTCAATCCCAGGACCCTGAGATCATGACCTGAGCCAAAGGCAGAGGCTTTAACCCACTGAGCCACCCAGGCACCCAAGTCCTCTTGAGTTTTGAGATGTTTTTGATATCAAGTTCTACTTTTGTAGGACCTTCCTTCTGAGCAGTTTAAAGTATTTTATCAATTTTTATCAATGTTTACTTTCCATCAAATGTCATTAATCAGATTTGGGGGGTACTTCCCAAATCAGATTGTTATCTATCCCTCAATCTTTGGTAGGAGAAATGTGCCAGAAAACCAAAACTGTACACTGCATTAATAAAAATATAAATAAAACTTCATGCTAATAGATAGTTCCTTTCTACTACTTAAAACACACATAGTGACTAATATATGCCAGGAAATGTTCTAACTATACACAGTAACTCATGTAATCCTCACAACACCATAAGTACTATAATTTACTAACAAGCATAAATCAAGCACCTATTGTGTTCCTCACACTGTCCTAAATGATGGGATTACAACATCCCATAAAAGATAAACACAAGCAGACCTCAAGGGGCTAACATTACTTCTTTCAAACCTTCCATGTTGATTGAAGGTCTAATATATCTTCTATACCTTTCAGTGTCCCATGCCTCTCACTTACTGGTCCCTGAATATAGGCATCATTTTAATCTCTTTCCCTCCACTAACATGTTCAGACTGTCCTTTTAATTATCTGAGATCATCAACCAAAGTTAGGTCTTTACTAACAATCATAACCATACTATTGTAATGGTCATGTGTTTTGTCCTCTCTACATTCAATCTCTGAAGCACCTATTAGCATCACCAACTCCCTACCCAGACACAAAACCTTACTCTCTCATGATTGTATAAGGTTTAAATTTCTTCATGTACTATTAACACAGTTTAATATCTGATCCCAACTTACCAGTCTTGCTTCCTACCATTTGCTTTATCTGCACTTCAGTCTAAGAAAGCAGGTCTGTTTGCAGTTACCTTCTTACTGTTTGTCCATGTTGACCTGTCTCTTGGCAATGCCATTTTTCTTGGCATTATTACCAGAAATACCTCCACCTATGTCAGCTCTAAGATATCTTGGAAGACCCAGTTCAGACATGACCTCTTTCATGAAGCCCTCATTAAGCCTACCAGTGAGAAGTGCTGTCTCTGTCTTCTGACAACTCATAGCTCCTTGTACCCATCACCTGATGCTCATCTGTATTGAGTTATGTTTTCACATTTCCCCTCTTATAGTGTCATATTGCTAAGAGTGGGAAGCAATTTCATGAGCTATACATATACAGATGTATTTAGTATAGTACCCTTCGAATAAACTAAGTGTCTGTTAAATATTGTCTGAATAACTTAAACTCTGACTAAAAAAAAATCTTCAGGCCATGAGTCTCTAGATTGGTTAAAAACAAGAATGTGACATTACCATATTTGTTGTTGTAAAAATATCATGTGGAGAATGATTTCGAAGGAAGCAAAACTGAAGCTAAGGAATTTGGAATGACTTTATATTCACATGTTTTATTTAGGGTTTCTTTTGAAGGTCTTATTGCTGTTGCAGAAGTTATTATTTTTCAAACTTTTTTTTTTAAATTTGAAAGTTAGAGGGCAGGAAGAAATTAAGGAATATGGTGAAACCATTTGTTTTCTTGTATGAATCAGTAACTCCAATTGGGAGTACTTTTTGACATGCAGGGCCTATCAGACTTTGACATGAGAAGCAGTTATGTAAGAAGAAAAAGAAAAAGAAAAAGAAAGAAAGAAAAGCCTAAGAGATACGCTATCAATTCACCTCTCTCAGTACTCAAAATCAATCTTTCAATCAAATTAAGTGCCAGACCTGAGCCACATCAGCTGAGAACATTACAGAAATGTTTTCATTGTATTAAGTTTTAGTGTTATTCTTTTAACTTTTATGAAAGTTTGCTTTAACGGAAATCCATGGTGGAAGCATTATCTGCATTTTACAAAGAAACTGCTCGTTAAATTATTCCATCATCCCCACTTAACACAACATTAGAATATTCTTTACAAATTTTGCTCTCCTTTCTGAAAACTAGAACTAGGTAACTTCTCTTACTTTTTTGTGGGTTTCTTTTTTGACTAAAATAAATCTCAAAGAAAACTTTGATACAGAATTAGAGCAATGTGTTATAGTTATGTTACTGTATTTGCTTCCTCCTCCTTTTTACCTTATTTCTATTTTATTAATCTTAGTAGACACATTCTTCACCATATACTACTTCAAATCATTTTTGGGTCTTATTTTTAAGGGTACATTTTCTGAGAATAAACATAGAGAGGACTTACTCATTCATTTATCCATTTACTCAACAAGTATTTATTATGTGTTTAGATTCTGGGATAGAACAACGAGTGATAATAGACCAAAGCCTCTATGTGCATGATGCTTATAATTCTAGCTGTGGAACACAGATACTAAATAGGATAAAGTAAAAATATATAGAACATTTGATGGAAAATTCTGTTAGGGACGACAACAGTAAAACAGAAAAGGAAGGAGGGAAGTGTTATGATTTTAAATAGGAGAAGATGACATTTGGTTAAAGATCAAGAGAGTGAGCCACAGAGCTATATGAGAGAAGATTCTTTCTCTCAGGGAATCAGGGACTTGGGTGTTTAAGGGCCAGAAGGAGATCAAGTGGCTGGAGTGGAGTGAAGGAGGAAGAGAGAGATGGTCAGTTAGGGAGGGCTATGGACACTGTTGCCAGGACTTTAGATCTAATTCACTCAAAAAATTAAGAAATATGTTTACTTATTTCAACTAACAGTAAGTGATGATTTTTAAGTGATGCTTATTTGGAAGCAAAGTATTGGCCAATGTGTATAAGCAAATGTTGGTGCTTTAAATATATGCAGTTATCTAATTTTATGGTATTCTTTTTCTTGAATGTTTAATTCATTTACTCAGGAAAACTATATTAATCATCTACTATGTGCCAACAGTTATAATATAATATATATGGAAAAAAATCCATGACCTCAAATAAATGTTGCTCTATTTACAGAGATAATTATTTGTCACCAAAATATCTCTTCTTAATTTTTTAGGTAAAAGAAACCACATAAGATATTTGGGAAAGGGATGATAATGTTTATATTTTAGGTCAATCAATGTGTAGAAGACTTTTGAAGGAAGCATAACTAGATACAGGGAGATGAATTAGAAAACTAAAAAATGAATAAATCCTGAACTAAGATACCAGCAGAGGGTGAGGAGCTCAGTAGAAAGTTGCAGGCCATTTTTAGAACAGAAAATTGACAGGACTTTATGACTAAATAGGTGTGGGTTGTATGAGAGGGGAATGAATCAAGAATAACTCCCAGTTTTCTAACTCAAACAACCACATCGACAGTGGTTTCAGTTGGTGAGTTCAGTTTAGGACAACTTGGAGGTATATTGGTAATCTATGATTAATTGGTAGTTGATGCCATGGAAATAACTGACTTAATACAGAGAACGTGCTCAATTAAAAGAAGGTCAAAGACAAAACCTCCAGGAATACTAACATTTAAATCATACCCAGAGAAAGAGTTGTTCATAAAAGGAATTGAAATAAATAAACAGAGAAGACGTTTTTCTTTTTTTTTTTTTTTTTTTTTTTTTTTGAGAAGACGTTTTTCATGAAAGCCCTATGGTCAGGGAAGTGGGAAGAGAGGTTTTACATTTTACCATATTGTAGCCTTTGTCTACTCACAATGGCAAACTCAATATGATTAGTTTTGTAGCTATAATAGCTGTGTTTACATGGAGCATTTGAGATCAAAGGTGCCCGGTTATTCAATTTGTAAAGATTATCAGAGATTAAAATAGATCCTCTTGAACATAAAACATGTTGTATATATATTTTATCATTGCTGTTGATTAAATATCTTTAAAAAATATTCCTGAAGTTAAAATGCATTGTAAAGTTATCTCTCAATCCTTTAAATGTAGTCACTTCAGTGTGCTCTTTAATATTTTAGTTACCTAAAAACCAGTTACTATATATCAGCTGATGTCATTTCCTACAGAGCAAAGCAGTAGTGCTACAAAGGTTAAAATATATGCTCACAATCCAGAAAACCCCAGGCTACTGTGTGAGCTCTGAAAATCACAATCATCTAAGAAAATGAAATTAATATACATTCTAATATCATTGGGATTAAATAAATTATAATATTAATGGAAGCCCAGTGTTTTAAAGAAAACACAAATCTGTACACATAGCAAGTAGTATGTTTATCTTATAAGATCTTCACCCAGCTATTTGTTAACTTAGAAGTGCTCACAAAATTTTCTTGTAACTTCCTAAGATGGGAAAAACTTTGAAAGGGTTAACAGTCCAAAACTACTACCAGGTCATTCATAGAACCAGGATTTCAACTGGAAGTATTTTTCAGACTTCAGTCTTTATAGTCTCTGATGGTTTAGTCTTTAAAAGGAAATGTACAATAATGAAAACATCAATATACACCTTTATATAGTATGCACTGTTATCATAATAAACATAAATTTAGTAAAAAAGAACAAAATACCTATAGAAGTCTGGATAACATTTAACATAAAGCTAAGGTCATTTTTGAGAAGACTCACAATAGATATTTTTTCAGATATGATCGAAAATTGGAATCTAAAGTGTAGGAAATTCTTGATAGAAAGGATTTAAGAGGTTGCTATATCAGCAAATATGTCCTTTATTTTTACGGCATTTCTACTTGTCGTTTGCTTTACAATAACATATGAACAAATGCCTCACAATGAGATTATTATGAAACCATAGTTATACTATTACCATACTTAACATTATAATCAAAATTACAATGTTACAAATTGTAACTAGAGCAAAATTAAAGGTTACTCCAAGTGTACCAGACATAAAGAAGAGGGTAGTAGGTGTTAGCAATCCTGAATATTATACCTTATAAAATTATGTTTTCAGTTAACATAAATGTTGAAGCAGGTTATTCATTCTAAGAAGTTTTTCCAGAGACAAGCATTTCTCTGTGCATCAGATATAGCCTAGTACTAGAAAAGCCTGCTCATACAAGTACATTTGAATGTTCTGGAACTGCAAATGAAGTGTATAGTGCCCCTTAATTAAAGATATAATAACTAAGTAATGATGCCTCCATTCACCTAAGCATAATGCATAAGGCTAATTAGAGACTTTTTGATACATAATATTTGTTGTATTTAAGATATAATTATTGGATATCTAGCTCAGTATCATGAGAGAAATAATATACAGAAGTCAGGGGAGAGAAATAAAATATCATGCTAAGACCATGTAAACCATGTGAACAATTAGATAAGTCAGAATCCATCCCCAAAATGCACCTGCAAATCTAACTGAGCAGGTAGAGCTTACTTAGTGCACTGCTTCAGAAAGTACTTCTTTGTTTAAAAGTTAATTATATATTGTTCCAATACACATTAATTTATCCAGAGCCATTACAAATCTATCTGAATACTTAGGACCCTGGTGTGAATATCTATGGCCTAGAATACTTTAAGACAGCCAACCCGCCATAGTGTTATAAAACGCGTAACTGCCCAGTGGGTTGTCAGTGCCTCAGGAAGTCACCCTGTCTTCCATATGCTGCTCAGATTGAAGGTTAGTGACACTCCATGTCCATTCATCATTATTTTTAAGTAGTATAATGAGTGCAGTGATAGTTCTAACAGTGTTGGTTGTAACAACAGCATTTTTTCACCCCTACTTTTTGCTTCAAACAGGAATGAAGAAAAATAAGCTCTAGTGTTGCCCTTTAAATTTTTGAGGACACTGGCACTCTGTGAAGTCTACATCTGGTCCTAGGATTTCATATAAGATGCTTTAATGTGTCAAAGTTGTCAGGCATTTCTTCATAAATAAATAGCGTGAAATTGTGTAATGGAATAAAGATACCATTAGTAACTTGGTAAGAATTGTGTTGGTTTCCCCATGTGGCCCAAAGCACAAAAATTGAACATTTTGGATGCAAGGCATCCTACTTGCCCTCACATATTTCATTTGGGAGTACCATGAAAATGACAAGTCAGCATGCTGCTTCTTCCCTTCTGATATTTACTCTTTTTACCCCCTCTTCCTCAGGTTTTATTGATTCTTCGGAAAAGATGAGATGGAACTTTTTCCTTGTTGGATTAAAGAAATGATATGTCTATGATTTTAAAAAATATATACAATCGTGAGACTGTTAAAATGTTGACAGTGATGCAAATTAAGACTTCTGAGGCTTCTCAGTAAATGCACTAAGAGAAAGGGATAACCAACAGAGTTAACCAATATGGTGGGAAAAAATACATATATATGTGAATCCTGGAGCATCAACATAAAAGTAGAATCCATGCTCTGTCATATTTAAAAATATATATACTGTGTAATATTAAATTATAAGCACACATCAGTCTGACCTAGCAAACAGTCATACTATTTGCAATTATGCCATACAAAGATATAAAGATGAAAAGACCTAGATTGAGATTTCAAGGAGTTTTCAATTCTTCTGAAGAGGCAAATATATAAGCCTCTAAGGATAAGATAATATAATATTTTATATTTTTATTTATATATTTTATGCAATATAATTTACCTAATATTTATATTATATAAGATATGTAATTGTATGCAATATTTGTATTGCATAAAATATTTTACATATTTTCTTAGATTTAGAAATACTGCATAAGAAAAGCAGCAGATCTTTTTCTAAACACAAATGAAAACACTTTGACTTTTATTACTGCTAAGGCTAAGTATTATTTGAGCCATGGAGACATTCAAGGTATTTTAGTTGGGTGAGCAGAAATAAATAGAAAATTACGGTGCATGGTTACAGTATGACTGACAGCCAGGGCAGTGAGGCAAAAATGGTTCCTGACCATGTTTTGCCAGAGCAAATCGACAGTACAGAAGTGAACCAAACTTGTTAGAAAAGATTTGCTGAGCTCTGATGAGCTAACACTTGAATGTGAAACTGCAGTGGCTTTACCAAGAGTTCAGACTTCCCAAACTGCCTACGGGGACTTTGTGTTACCTGTGTTGTTCTGTAAATAATACAAACTACTTAGTGGATGCCAAAAGTTATGTGAACATTCAATAGTATTAATTGCATACTTATTTTGTAAACATCACCAGGAAGGATATTGGGAAAGTAATCACCATCAATTTTTGTATGCCTAAAGCTTTCTTCTAGTCCCCTCTTCTATTCATGAAACAGTTTCCAGACACAGTTTGGAAAACAAGTACAAGTATTTAATGATGCATAAAAGCTACAGAAATTAAGTCCCAGCTGTATTGCCATCTTCAGACTCATGCTTTTTGGCTATTTAATACCTCTAAGCTTTAAAATTTACACATATCTATTAATTAACTCAACAATTCTTTCATTCAAATCAATAAAACTATTACTTGGGAGGCCCTGATAACTCACTGATGAGTAAGATAATATCCTACCCTCCAGAAGCTTAGAATCTAGTAAGGAGATAAAGACAACCAAATAACCATAATAAGGCACTGTAGCTGATATAATGTATTAGGTGCAGGGTACCATAGAAGGTAAGATTATAATGTTTAACTCTCTCCAGTGGGATTGAGATTAGCCTCACAAAAAAGATAATGCTTTTGCTGTGTTATCGAAAAGCTTATAAGGATAAAACAACAAGATGCACTTGACAAAAATAGTAGTTTGATAAGGCATAATGTGGCCTTATGGTGCATAAGAGATGAGGTTGAGAGACAGTAAAGAGCCTATATGTTAAATTAAGAATCTAGACTTTTCACACAAACCGAACACTATGAGATGGGACCAATAAAGAATTTGGAGACAGAAGCTCTGGAATGAATTTTAGATATACATTAAAAAAGAATGATCCTGGATTTTGGGAGACCAATTAGGGGATTATTACAACAATGTGAATGAGAAGCCATGAAGGTTGAACCAGGGAGGACAGCCCAGTAATGAAGAGTCAGAGAGGACTGTTGTTTGAGAGGTAGAATGGGTACAACTTTCTATCAGTTAGATGCGATATGTGAATAAAAGAAGGGGATTAACACTCAAGTTTCTGATTAGGGTTAGCAATTGGATGATGACATCACTGGGAGATAAAGGGAAAATCATATGATTTAAATTGCAGACGTGTTGAGTTGCCATGTCTTCTAAGCATGCAGACTTTTTAGTCTGGAGCTCGGAAGAGAGATTTGTAGTTATCACTATATAAGACATATTTAAAGCATAGAAGTGATCAAATAGTCTGAATAAGGGATGTGGGTGAGAAAAAGTGAAGAGCACGGCCCTGAGGAGTGCCCAATATTTTTAGAAGCTGGTGGGCAGGGGAGAAAGGAGTGAGGAGGAAAAAGAAGGCCACTGGGAAGGGAAAGTCAAAGAGGCTGGAGAAAGGCAAGAATCAGGAAACCATGAGGAAAGGAAGGGGTGGTTGGCAAATCCAGTTGTCTTGGGGAGAAAAAGAATGAGGACTGTAAGAGTTTGTTAGATTCAGAAACCAAGTCCCCTGGCGTCCACTGTCAGTGTTAATAAATAAAAGTTAGGGCTTCTAATTCCAACGTGAATGTGAGAAATAGCGGGTAGATCAAGGAGAATGGATGGAGGATTTGGTGTTTCCCAGAACAAATCCGAATAGGTGCAAAGACAATAAGAAGGTTACCGAGTGAAGTAAAACTGAGCAGCCACGTCCCAGTCCCAAAGCAGTCAGCAACAGGCGAAAGCATAGAAGTACAGGTTAAACAGTAGTTCACTAGTGTTAGCCAGGCACAGGCAAGTCAGAAAAGACATATATAAATTACTTGTAGGTATGAAAGCCAAGAGTTGAGGGATTTCATACCTCAGGGCTCCATTTTTTTTTCTGTGAAATAAGGTCAAGGTGTATTGCCAACTTTCTCCCTACATTTTATATCCATGAAGTGTGCCAAGGACACTAGATATGGCAACATCTCAGAGATGGTGAACAGTCTGAAACAACCCAAGGGTCTCAGATTATCTATACAGTCTCTAATCACTACAAATGTATTCCCTTATGCTTGGTAGCCAAATGATCATGGAACCAAAGTAACAATGGTTTTCTGCTCAAAACACACCACTGAAATCCTTCTTGCGTCCTACACAGAGAAATTGTCTAAGAAAAAACTTTTCTGAGAAAGATTTTCCTTCTTAGTTGTCATTTAGCCCTTTTCTTCCTATTTCTTTTAGTATACGGTTTATTTGAGTGAGTTTTCTTCTTAACCTGGTGCTGTAACACTTCTGAATCTCACATCCTTCACTAAACTCATTGATGTGCTGTTGACTGAGTCTTGCCAGATCATTAACAATGACTTTTTTTAAGAACAGTTAATATCAATTCTTGCAGTGATGCCTACGCTTCACTCTATCACTGCTCCATAAGAGAATCATCCATCTTTATAAGTCTTCTCATCAATCATTGGTATTTCTGCTTTGTTCTTTCTGACAGTTTTCAGTCAATGTGATTGAGTTTAATGCATGTCAGCTCAACAGTACAGATTAATTGTGATATATTGGCGACTACTTTCTCTGTTTATTTCCATGATAACAAACATTCTGTTTTGTAGGCAATTTAACAGTTGGGGATTTTTAATGTAAAAATAATCTAAAGAAAAAGTATTTCCTTTTTGTTTAAAAATTGTGGAGTATGTGGAACAGAGGTCGTCTCTCAATTTCTCAAAGCATTTCAAAGATAATAAAGAAAATACTGGTTTTGGATCTCTTTGACATATAATGCTTAATCTGATTTTTTACACAGAAAATATATGATTTAGAATTTTATCCATGGTGTTGCCAAGTGCTAAACAGGATGCAACCTATTTAGAAGGCAAAATTCACTGGCAAGAAGAATAGAAATTTATTTGATTCCAATCTAAAAAACTTTATTTTACAAATAAATGGAAGGGGATAGGGTTTTATTATTTCAAAATTATTTAAGTGTTTATTTCTTAGAGAGTTTTACAATTACCTAGCATGGTGATAGGGGGATCTAAAGCAGCATTTACTTGTCAGAAATCAATGAAAATCTACATTTAAGAATAAGACAAATGGAGTCGAAATGGAATTTCTAAGAGTAAAATGCATGTTAGAAAGATCATGTTTGATGCTATCTGGAAAGTTTCCCAGATTCTCTATCCAGCTAATCTCTGTGAGTGTTCATTATGAGAGGTGATAGCTTGTCTCTCTGGCCCAGAGTCAGGCTTTGCCTTATTCTTCATTGAAACAGCTTGTCTTACATTAGGTTTATGAAATGAATACAAAAGCTATGATAACTTCTGTTTTTAATGACTTGTACAGATTTTTTTAAGGACTCATTCAGATATGAAGATAACATAAGAGATATTTTTTCTCAAGAAAAAGCATGATTCAGCATAGTACAGTGGAGATCATGGTCTTTAAAGCCAAGAAAACATTGACTCTAAATCTCAGCAACTTTAGCTCTTTACTTTCTAGTTTCATGACTTTGGGTAAGTTTTTTTTTTTTTTTAGATTTTTGCAGCCTCTAATTCCTCAAGTGGACATGATTAGACTTACCTCACCTGGCAGCTGTGAAAATTATGTGAGATTTAATACCTAAAGCACCTTGCCCACAGTCTGACAACATATAGATTTTCAATAAATGTTAATTTGCCCCCAGAATATTCTCAATAGCATAGCTCTCATCCGATAGATATCAAATATCAAAGAACTGAATGTATATTAAGGACCACCAGATATATCATGCTAACTTGTTAACTCATAGATGTAGTAAATATTAAAACATATAAAAAATATTCTATTCCCTTTCTGGACTGTGGTCTTCTTTCTTTTTAAAATCATTCTACCAACACTCACTCAACTATAAAAGAGCAAATGCACTCTCACTTCAGAAACCCTGTTTCATTTTCTTAGCCTTAAATATTGTCTGTCCTTTTTACTCCTTCATCTACCATATACTTTATATCTTGTCTCAGGACCTTGTTGCTACCATAAGTCTAATATGACAGGTTTCAAGTTTCAGCATGCAAGGGTAGATGTGAGAAAATAGCTTTTTGATCACTCAGTTATCTCTACCAGAATAACTGGACCAAGGAGTCCCAACATCTAGGACTTGTTATCTAGCCTAACTTCAGTTAACTCCAAAAAGGTATACTGCTACAGTCTCCTCATAAAGGCACAAGGGAAAAAGAAGAGAAAGGAAGAGGATAACTTCTTTTCCCTCCATTGATATCAACATCCATTGTTGACACATGTA
The DNA here is from genome assembly GCA_004023965.1 of Spilogale gracilis. NCBI lineage: Eukaryota > Metazoa > Chordata > Mammalia > Carnivora > Mephitidae > Spilogale > Spilogale gracilis. Next base: position 145,066 of record PITA01000414.1, on the reverse strand, counting down.
TAACCTCCAGCACTCTAATAAAACCTCAGGAAAAAAATTAAATAGTTTCAGCAGAAAGGACTAGAAGGTTTATACTAAAGTTATTAAACATTGAGACTACAGAAGATAAATGCACTTTGTCTCCATTATCCACTCTAAACTCCATTTCTGAATAAGCAGAAGTAGAGACACAGATTCTGAAAGGCTTCTGGACCCTGAATGCATAACCCCGTAGCTCAATGTACACAGTCAAAAGACTTTCCAAAAAAAAAAATTTAGGGGAAAAACCAAAGTCAAGAATTAAACAATGGAAGCATCCATCTAATGGGGCTTAGAAGATCCTTTAAAACGGGGCATAGAAAAATGGAAGTAGAATCCAGATATGCTGGAGAGACAAGTGAGTCTGGAATAGAAAGAAGAAAAGAAAGTAATGACTTAGAGTGCCAGCTTCAGAGTCACGGGGTTCAGAACCCTGACCCATCATACACTTGCTACTTATTTAATCTCATTGAGTTTCAGTTCCTTAAGATGTAAAATTGGCATAATAATTGTTCCTACCTTATCAGGGTCAATATGAGGGTTAAATAAATTGAGAACCATTTAGCATAATGTCTGGCCCTTACTAAGTTTTCGATTAATGTTAGTTAATATTATCAGGTCCACTGGAGTAGTTAATAGGATTTTTTAGGTAAGCAGACAGGGCCCAGGGAAAATTAGGGCATTATCTTCCTTTGACATCAGTGACTCGAAGGAGAAAAGAGGCTAGGGGTGCATAAGGGAAAAATAATTACAAATTGGGATGGAGAATGCAGAGGGGAGAAAAGGAACGGTCTCTTGTTTGTGAACCCTGCTCCACTGAACCATGCATTCAGGATCCAGAAACCTTGCTTCGGTCTGACTCTCTGCTGTTTATCTAAAATCTTAGACAAAGGATAATGGACAAATGCGAAGATAGTGCATTTATTTTCTCCTGCCCAAATTTATAGTATCTCTATTTCAAAGGGTCCATTCTTTTCTGCTAAAATTGTTTTAAAATTTTCTGGAGTCTGATTAGAGCAGTGGAGGTTCTATGTGTAAAATGCTGGTACCAAAGGCTTATAGTGCAAGGTACTAGTTACTGGGACAAAGCACAGGTGTGTGCCTCTTCTTTCCAGGAATCCCCTTGTGCCTTTGGAAAAGACTACGGAGAAAAGACACAAAACAAGAAGGAAGAAATGAGAGTGCTTTGTGTGTAAGTAGACTACAAAAGAAAGAAGTTGATGTAGAAATGTTTAAATATAATTATGGGCAAAAGTGTGACAGCAACACACTTAAACCTGCTTGACACAAGGGGACTAAGAGGTAAAAAAAAAATAACCAGGAAAAGGGGAGCCTAGGTAGTTCAGTCAGATGGGTATCCAACTCTTCATTTTGGCTGGGTCATGATCTTGCGGTCATGATCTCAGGGTTGTGAGATCAGGCTGTGTGGGGTTTGGGGCTCTGGGCTCCATGAGGAGTCCAGCTGAGATTCTTTCCCTCTGCCCCCCACTCCTCCACATGTGCCCACCCACGCATGCTCTCTCTCTCTCTGAAATGAATAAATACATCTTTAAGAGACAAAAAATGTTTGCTTCTAATCCAACCACTTCTCTCTCAAAATTCAATACTTGTACCTTCTCCTTCTTCATTTTAGCCTCAAAAAATAGATTGTAAAAAAGTGCCAAAAATTCAAGGTGCTTCTAGGAGTCCCCATATGTTCTTGAAAGAAATACCAATACATTTACAAATGCTAAAATAATCAGCCTGAAAGCTTTTTCATTTGATTAAATTAATATTTCCTTTTCTGGCTTTCAAAGGTAGCTTTCTCTATATTCCTTCTCCTTCATGATAACATACCTCCTAAAAATAAAAGCTTTAACCAGTCTCTGCATTTGTACTTCAATGTCATCCGAAAACAAAAACAAAACAAAAATATGGTCCTAAAAACCCTTTGTACTGAAAAAAAATCTTTGATTCTTCCATGTATGGTCTAAAGTATTGAAGCAATATTGAATAGAGGAAATATTACATTGTCATGAAAAGTAGAGGATACTTTTTTTTCCTAGGAATGAAAACTTGGCAATTTGCTATCTTAAGCAACCTCCTCTATAATCAAGTTAACCTAATCTCAACCAAAAAAATAACATAAAATAATATTTTTTAAAGAAACATCCTCTTTTCACTGTCTTCTTCTTTTCCCTACCTTAATTTATGCCCTGCCATGTCCACTGGGAGGTAACAACCAAAATAGTAATAGGATTAACCAGGAAGACACTACTCAAGGAGAAGCATACATATAAAAAAGGGCGCAAATTCGGCCCAAATTCTGGCATATCAAGGAATATCTTCAAATGAGTCTAAAATCCAATCTATATGACTTTGCACTGCTTTAGTAAGTAATACTTAATATTCTTAAGAAAAGCCAGGATGGCATTCTTCTAGATGATCAACATCAAGAAAATTCCTCATTCTACTTGAATTTAATATAAATAAGGAATGAAGATTTTAATCCACTGAAAGTACAAAGCAGTAGTAGATGCAAATGAGAAGCAGAGAAAATATTATACTACAAGTATACCACAAGTTACTATAATCAAGGGAAAAAATGAAGGCATTTTGAGGACTAATGATACATATGATCACAACACTCAAAATCACTCATTCCTTGGAAAAGTATGATACTTTTACTGTGAGAATTTCAGAGTATACTGTGAAGTACTCCACAGCCCTTACAATAAAATTCCAGGATCAAACATCAAAAAGAGGTGTATGATATTTTTGTTTGTTTATTAATTTGTTCTTTAGTTTCTACATGTAAATTACATCATATGGCATTTGTCTTCTCTGTCTAAAATAATCAGCCTAAAAGCTTTTTCATTTGATTAAATTAATATTTCCTTTTCTGGCTTTCAAAGGTAGCTTTCTACATATTCCTTCTCCCTCATGATAACATACCTTAACATACCTAACATACTTAGCATAAAGCCTCTAGATCCCTCCATGTTGTATCTCCTTTTTAGGGCCAGCCACATAATATTCCATGGTGTGTGTGTGTGTGTGTGTGTGTGTGTGTGTGTGTGTGTGTAAAGCACACTTTCCTGGAGTACCTGGGTGGCTCAGTTGGTTAAGTGTCTGACTCTTAATTTCAAGGCAGGTCATGATCTCAGGATCATGAGATCAAGCCCACATCACGCTCCGTGCTGGGTGTGGAGCCTGTTTGACATTCTCTCTCTTCCTCCCCCACCACTCCTCCTGCAACTCACATGCTCTCTCTCTTAAACACACACACACACACACACACACACACACACACACACACACACACGCGTGCACACACAAAAGAAAAATACCTTCCTTATCCATTCATCTAGGAACACTTAAGTTTACTTCCATATCTTGGCTATCATAAATAAACAATGAAAAGCAGAATCAAACCTATAAACACAAAGAACAAGCTGATGGTAGCCAGAGGGAAGGGAGTGGGAGGCTGGGCAAAATGGATGAAGGGCAGCGGGAAATACAGGCTTCCAGTTGTGGAATGAACAAGTCACGGAAATATAAGGCATAGCATGTGGAATATATCCAATGATATTGTAATAGTATTTATGGTGACAAGCGGTAGTTACGCTTGCAGTGAGCACAGCTTAATGTATAGGGAAGTTAAATCATTATATCATACACTTGAAATTAATATAACACTGTATATTAACTAACTGAAAATAAAATAAAACTTAAAAATAAACTGAAATGACAAAAGAAAGAACGAGAGATAAGGAAGGAAGGAAGGAAGGAAGGAAGAAAAGAAGGAAGGGGTATATGATAAAATGAGCAAATCATACAACAGAAAATGCCAAAAAGCCAATAATTGAATATTCTCATCCCCAATAACTGTGGCATCTCAAAAAATCAATACTATAGTGTCTTACTATTATTTCTAGCTCATCCCATGATATTCTATAGCACTTCCTTTAAAAAATTTTATCATCTGCTAAAGTTTCACTAATACAAACATATTTAGTTATTCTTCAATGCTATCTCCTTATAATAAAGTTAAATATTTCAGCATCAAAAATTATGAACAAAACTGGATTTTTTAAGAATTTTTATCCAAAACAACAATCAAAAAATGACATTTATAACTTGTGGTCTGTTGAGTAAAATCAGTAAAAACCAATAATTATTCCATGTAAGAAAAGGTTAGTATACTAAATGAGGTAACATCATTTGGAGAAGAAGAGGATAAGAAAAGAAGATAAAGGTAGAAACAGGAAACAAGTGCCATTTGTTTCTACATTGATAATGGAGACTGTGCCTGATTAGGTAATAGGGTTATCACAGCTCAACAAATTCAACTAATGATGAGGGTTCAACAAAACTCCAGTGACAAGGAAAAAAATGTTAACTCTGAAACCCCATTATCCAAAAAAACAGCCATTTATAAGATATATACAAAACATAATTTGAATCTACAAGCCACATACAACTATCAGTATAATTACCCTGCAATCAGAATATACCCTTGAGCCAAGGCATACATCTGTTTCCAACCACAGGGATTCACCCACTCAGTTTACTAATAACTAATTCCACCAAGGTTTAGATGATAAAATTTCAAAGGTTTATTTCACCAGGATGTTTGCACTGTATGTGAAGAAAAAAGAAAATAAATGCAAAACAATGGTCAAACAAACCAAAAAACCCATCATTTTTCAATGATGGAATTTCAAGAACAATGTATTTCCTGACAAACTCAAGTCACTCCACATAGAAAACTGCCTATTTGGCTCCAATCTATATGGAAAATCAATGATGCCCAAATTCTATGTAGTACTCAGAGTGCAAAGGCCAAATGTTAAATTTCAGTGTGAGTGTACATTATTACAATATATTTTAATAATACTTACACACACATTTGACAATAGGACCTGTTGTTCTAAGCATTAGTCTTAGCATATGGTGAATTTCATATTTAGAAATCCCTAAGCAGGTTTAGAATTAAGAGGCTTAATACTTGTAACTTACGCTTAAACATAATTATTTAATGCAATCTTCATTTATAAATTACTAGACTCTGATCTCATTAACTCATTGATTGTGACGAAGCACAAATTTCACATAATTTTAAAGATTATAAAATTAATGTACATTTCCTCCTTCTGATTTCCACTGCCCAGATCCCTTGCACTAAGCTATGATGCTCCGTTGCACACTCTGCATGCGGAATGCATGGAAAACACGCCAGGAAGAATCTGCAATGCAGATAAGAGGGAAGCGTTATCCTTAATTTGCATATCATACCACACACAGTAACTGATTTGTCAAATATCAAACAATTTACATGTTCTAGGCCTCCTTCCCTCCCTTTCTGGCATATTGGGCTTCCTTTTTCTTTCTTTTTTCTTTTGAACTGAACTTTATAGAAAGGAAAATATAGCTTTAGCTAAGCTGATGTAATTTAGCAATAGGAGTATTAGATTTCTCCAAATGACTTAAGAATATTAGGAAAGAAAAAAAAAAGTGCACCTTCAGGTTAGATTGCATAATAGATAGGGAGCTTAAAAAGCAAGCTCTGACTCTGAGAATTAAATTTAGCCTGCTAGTTCCTGCAGTGAAACCCAAGACTACCTTCCCTCAGCAGCTCGATTGGGGAGACATGTTCTGCTGTCTCTCCAGGCTCTTTTGTACGCTGAGGCTGATGTGATTCCCCAGACTCGGGTCCTGCACAGAATTTAAACTACTTTTGTAACAGCAAAAAGAATTTATTGACTTCCTCTCAGACTGAAAGTGAAAGTGACCACTTGCATCAAATTATACACTCGGATTTTTAACTTATTAAAAATGGGGTAGGCTGTGATTTATGTTGGTTTCTATTCAGTGGTCTCATCTATTCCAATATCTTAGGATCTTAAAATGTTTATGCAAAGTTTTATTTGGATTACTGACATGCCTGCAAATGTTTTTTATTTGCCAAGGTGACAGCAAAAATCACATTATTTGCAGAGGTTAGGGGAGTCTTTCCCACAAATCAGCCCCACAACAATAATAAACACTTATTTATTGAACTTTTGAAAGAGCTACAAAGAAATATAAGACACGGTTTCTGTTTTCAAGAACCTTATACCACAGGGAGATAAAATATTTACAAATACAATTAACCAATAAAGAAAGTCAGTGATACAAGCTGTGTCACAAAGCCAAAATTATAGAGGAGATTCTGCCCTCACAGGAAGGAGATCTTTTTGCCTGGGTGACTTATTACTCTTCTGATTTTCAGTCGCTAAAATGCATAAATTGGACAAGATTATCTCTAAAATCTCTCCCAATCTAAACACCTTAAAAACTTAATATCTAGTTTTACTGTGTCTTATCCTTAGCAATCTAAGGCAAAGGGAGGTCAGTGGCCTCCAAAAGGCATTTCCATTTATTTTTTTCCTCCTAGATATTTTTTATTATTTTTCTCTTAGACATTTTTAATAGTTCATAGATCAAGAAGGAATGCCATCCAATGTCTTCACATATCTATACACAAGAGGAGTGAACTATTAATTATCCGCATACAAATTATATGAATTGCAGTCTATCCACACAGTTCTTTTAAAGATTTTATTTATTTGTTTGTTTGTTTGTTTGTTTATTTATTTATTTGGGAGACAGAGAGAGTATGTGTGTGAACACACATAAGTGAAGGGGAAGCAGGGGAGGGAGCGGGAAAGAGAGAGAATTTCAAGCAGCTTCGCACTAACCTCTAGCAGGATGTGGAGTTGATTTCATGACTGAGATCATGATCTGAGCTGAAACCAAGAGTCAGATGCTTAACTGACTGAGCCACCCCAGCACCACTCCACACCGTTTTTAAATGTGATTTTACTTAAAGGATGCATTGAGAGTCTAATTTTTAGACAAAGAAACAAGCTTACATGGTGACAAATATTGGTGTTTTCTCCCTGGCAAGCCTTGTACTGTATGTACCTAACACTGTGTTTGAGTTCTTAAAAAATGTGCGAAGGGATACGCCAGCCAAATAGTCAGTTTTTTAAAAAAATTCTTGGGATGATATTGACAGCAAACCACTGCCTCCAGTTGCCTGTACAGATTATCAAGGTGAGATAGCACAGAACAGTCCTTCAAATTCATCCACTACTTTCTTCCTAAAAACCCTAAAGAGCCCACACCTTGCTCGCTATTCTCCTGGACTCCCACTAGTTTGGCATCTCTTGGCCCCATTAAAACAGATGACACTTCCCCTGCAAAAATAATTCTAATCTGAATTGTACTTCCCAATGTCTTGCAGCCCAAAACACCACAGCAGAAGGTACATGGGGACCAAAAAAGAGGGCATTATCATATATCCCTTCACTTCTTCCACTAACAGATTTCTTTCCTCAGCTTGTGGCATTGTTCCAAACTGTTCCATATGGGTCCTAAATTCTTAGTTGCTTCTCCACGAAGTGGCTGAGGTGAAAGAAGACAGAGATGATGCTAACAACTCAATGATACTAGTAAATTGCAGTATGAACTAGAGTCTACATTGTGTGGCTCACTGCACACTGTATTTTCTTCTCATTTTGCTATCACCTATAATTAAAAGCCATTCATCCCTAACAATTTTGATGTTACATAAAATAAAAAAGTATATTTCCCTAATCTGCTACTGTAAGTAATATGCAAAGTTTCCTAAACATTAGGATATTTGATTTTTAAACAAAGCATACTGTCATACATTATGGATCAAAAGTCTGAAACTGACTACTGTAACAAGGTTCAAACATAAATTCAACTGATACATTTCAAGTGTTCATATGAGGGTGTAGCCTCTCAGCCAGAGAGCTTTGTTCTTACAAACAAAACAAAACAAAGTGCTGTAAATCCTTTCTCATATTTTGTTCTTACTATTTTTTTGTCAATATTAGTCCTAAGTGAAATTTTATAAATTGTAAATATGATACAATTGAAATAATAATAGTATTCCTTTGGCATGACTAAAGTGGCCAGCCATTTATCTCAATGGGATCTTCTCCGTATTTAAGTTGTATATGCTTAGATTGACTATGTATTTAAGATGTGAACAAATATAACATACAAAGCAGGTAGAGAAATTTATTCTAGAGCACATACAAAATGTTAGAGATGCACCATCCTCTAAAACAGGAGGTCTATAATAATGCTTTATAACAATAATAATACAACTACTTTATAATAATACTGTTTTCTGGGAACCAGCCATTACTTAGAAAATTAACATTTATTCAACTGTCACACAATTAACTTTAGCATAAGTAGGAAAAGAGACTTATTAAATGATATAATGTAGTGTTTCCCAAATATGCCAGTCCTAAAATTCTGCAAATACACATATAAAGTATATTCTCTGAAAAAAAAATCTCATTCCATTGATCTGAGGAGGGATGGAAAAAATATGAATTTCTAAAAAGTGTCTCCAGTAATTCCTATTATCTGGCAAAGCTTTGAGAACATTTATTATAATGCATTCAAAGCCAAATGCTAAGAATTTTAGATTATATTTACCAGGCTACCCATCAGTCAGTATCTATATGCATGTCATTTGAAGAAGCTTGAAATAGAAAATATTTCTTTCATTATCTATAATACAAGCAGCATAAACTCATTCATTTTCATCTTAAGCACTTTTTGCTCTTTGAGGGTGCCCTTCTAAATTGCAAATTCCTAGGAAATGTTACTTGAAGAATTAGATAATTGTCCTCGAAGAGCAAAGACAAATATGAAAACAATGGGTGGTGGCAGTCAGAGAGGTGAGAAGAACTCCATGGAAAGAACTGCAAGGGGAGTTGACCATTTCCCATTGAAATTAATCTTTTAAACACAAAACAAAATCTAAGTGCCACAAATTTTAAGGAAATGAGTTTATATATGACTTTGCTAGAAAGGGTTATGTAATCATAACCATCTTCTAAAAGGTCAGTGAGAAGTTAACTAACCTTCCCAAATGATTTCTTGTCATGAGCACATCTTAGAAACAGCAACTCCCTCCCCCACATGACCTGTTTATCTTTAAAATAATCAGCTAGCCAATTTCCTTAAATTTGTCCCTCTTCACAGATTCTAGACACATTTACAGCTTCAAAAATAAGCAGGCTGATACCCATGGCCCTCTGTATTCTACGTCTTCACATAAGAATGTGGTAATGATTCAGAAAGTACTTCAAGGTCAGTGAGTACCACTTGGCTATAACAATAATTTTGATAATAGAGAGGATATAGCACAAAGATACATACTTGTCACCAGAGTTGAGGTATAAAAACTTACTCCAGGACATAAGGAAGGAATATATAGAATAAATTATTGAAATTTAACAAAAACATAGCTGTGACCTAGGGTCACAAAGGGTCTTCTACAGTAAACTCGGTTATTATGTAAAGCTAAGGGACTGACAGGATTGCAAGATCACATGACTGATCCACCAAGCAAATCTGAGTTGTTTCTTCAGTCTCTGGTCTAATGATTCATTATAGCATGAATTTCCCCACAATTATACTAATAGAGAATCAACAGTTATAACTTTTTAAAAGTGAATGGTTGTTGGGGCGCCTGGGTGGCTCAGTTGGTTAAGCAACAGCCTTCAGCTCAGGTCATGATCCCAGAGACCCGGGATCGAGTCCCACAGCGGGCTCCCTGCTTGGCGGGAAGCCTGCTTCTCCCTCTCTCACTCCCCCTGCTTGTATTCCCTCTCCAGCTGTATTTCTCTTTGTCAAATAAATAAATAAAATCTTAAAAAAAAAAAAGTGAATGGTTGGCTACTAATACCTTATAGATTCCTTAATAGAAAAGAGCAATGCTCATATAATTAACCTCTTTCTTACTACTCTTCTTTCTAGAGTAGACAGGACATAGTACTCCCAAATGGTAGGAAATAGAGAAAAAAATGTGACAAGTTGGAGAGACATTATGAATTATGTCTGATACAATTCACCCTTCTTTCCATTCAGTTGAAATACTTTTCAATCCACCCGATGGCTCTGGGGAACAATCTTATCTCTCTTAATGGTGCCAACCCAGCAACCTGAACTGTTCATCAATACTACTTTCGAGTAATTATGAGGTAGGGAGCCCAAGCTTTCCCTAAACACACCCCTTTCGGGGAATTACGGTGACTGTAGGGACAGTTATAAATGACCTTCAGTATTATGCTAATTCTAGCACATATGCAAACCCCCTTCATTTATGATACAACTATCTCCAAAAATGTTACCACAATAATTTTTTTTTAAGATCTTAAGGAAACACAGTTGACTTTGTTATAAAGAGATTACTTAACCAGGACATCATAGTTTTTATTTCATCAAATAAAAGCACGAGAATAGAAGGAAAATTGTGTTCTAGAATGAGCAAGTCCTGGGTCTAAGTTACCACTTCTTACCTCTGTATTTTTGAGAGAGGCTTTTTGAGTCTGCTTCATAAAATGTGGCACCCAATATGGAACATGAGTTTGTTCCTTGCCCTTCCATAAGTACCATCATTAGTACAGGTATTATATTTCCCATAGTTTCCCAACAAGTTATGTTGTTGGAGTACATTTAAGAAAGCATTATGTTCATAGGGAAGGAGTAAAGAGACAGAAAGCAAGGATACACAGGGATACATAATAGAACCTTTCACAGTTCCCACCACAAAGAGATCGCTAGCAGATATGTATTGTTTCGACTAAAAGGACTATGTTAAGAAAGAGGAAAACTGCAAAGATGGAAAGGATATAATGCTATGAGCAAGCTGTCTTGACGTTACAGAAAATTTTCTAAGCAATAAAAATCCAAGATGACCAAAAACGTAATGAATACAAGATTTTGAAAGCAGACGATGCTTCAGAAAAGATAGATGGGATATCACTTACCATGGGCTTTGTTCTTTATAAGAGTTTGCTGGTATTTTTGTGGGAGTGAGCCCTGAGAATTTAAGACCTCAGACCTAACAATGGACAGAGAAAGAAAGATGTATTTCAAAGGTTCTTAAAAGCCATAAAGATATCAGGGGTGTCTTAAATTTCCTAACAACTTCTATATCCTTAATGATAAATTGCTATTGTAAATGGTTGTTCTATAATCCATCATGAAATATGGATTAGGTATTGATAGGGGATTGTGGTCAAGGAAGAATATTTTCATATTTTATTTACACTAATAATGTTTTCTCACAAGTACTATTATTATACACTCACCTTACCTCTTATGTTCTATTGCCACTCTACATGTGTTTTGTATTGTTGAGGTGGGAATGGGAGAAGGCTTATAAAGTATTGGAAAGAACGATATCAAGTTTTTATGTCCTCTGAAAAAAATAAAAGCCTACTTAAAGCCTAAAATAAGAGTTGATTATCTGAACCTTTAGAATGGTCATAAAACATGGTTAGTATACAAATTCTAATTCAAGATAAAATGTCCTATACCAATTTGTATGTCGAAGATACCAAAATACTTACTCTAAAACCTCCAGACTGGGAAAACAGTATTAATTTAAATAAAATTTTAAAAGTTCAAAGAAAAGTGACATTCAAATTAGGAATGATAACATTGGCCTGGAGAATGGTCCAACTGTAAATTTATTAGCTTTCCCTGAGAAAAAAGATCAGTGTCTTGTTGCAAATAGCAGGTAAAGTAAAGAGCTGTCGTAAAAAGAAGTCAACATTTTTGAGATGCCTGGGTGGCTCAGAGGGTTAAGAGACTGCCTTTGGTTCAGGTCATGATCCCAGGATCCTGGGACGGAGTCCCAATCAGACTCCCTGATCATCAAGAAGCATGCCACTTCCTGTCTGTCTCTTTCTCTCTGACAAATAAATAAAATCTTAAAAAAAAAAAAAAAAAAGGAAGTCAACATTTTGGAAAGAAAAATTGTTACTATAGATTTTTTCACCTATATTTTCTGATAATGAAAAGAAAAGTTGTTTTAAAATATGAAAATAATAGTATTTCATGACAACATACTATAAATAGTGGCCTAACTCCATAAACCCATAAAATTTTGGTAGAAAATCAAAATTTTCTATTAACTTTATATAAATAGAAGATAACCCACTTTGGTTAATTTCCAATTAGTTCACCTTATTTATCGTCTTTATCTGATAATAAAGTTATGAGAGTAACTATGTAACTTATATGTGTATTTCTCATAAATACTAGTTCAATAGGTATAAGAATTTACTTTTCTTTAAAAAAAACTACAATATTAATCCTTCCTAACACGAGCCATAAAGATAAAGCTACATTTTATAGCATCACTAAATGTGTATGCCTCTGTTTATGCAAGATGATTCTTCTGATGTAGCTTTAGAGTATATGTATAGACCTGTGGCTACCACTCTCACATCACATCAACCAGGTCCTTTGGGAGTCTGACATCTGTTGGATGGCCCTGGGGTGCTTGCAGACCCACTGGTTAAGGGGAGTATGTCTGGGACTTCATTTCTGGGTCAGGGCTGTATTTCTGTAGTTCACAGTTATGTCTGTATATAGTTAGTCATTATTAGTCTTCCTGGTGTAACAATGCATTCCAGTAATATTCCTTCTGTCCACTTTTGTACCTAATATTGTGTTCAAAATTGTGTATTCTTTTTCTTAATAAGAGTCTTCTGAGTTGTATAAACTTTAGACCTCATGAAACCAGGAACTTCTGATCTGTGTCTCTAAGCATTTCCATAACTACAGGTTTGAATGACATCATTCACAAACTTTCTAGAACATTTACAATACTAAAGATGACAATAAGGTTATTCCAAATTAATCCTCCACCCACAAAACAGCAATAGTAATATACAATAACTTTTGGCCAATATCATTTTCAATAGCTATGCTTGACCAAACAAATCAATGAATAAGTAAATAAACAACATGGAACTGGTTTATCCAATACATTTTCCAGCTGGTGGGATAATCGAGCTCTTTCTACACTTTATTCATAAAGCCTTAGAATTCTAGACAAACCACCTGCCTTCAAGCCAGAGTATATAAAGCACAGGAAACACAAATATGTTTATTCACTTGATGCCAAAAGACAGCCCAATAGTTGGACCTAAAATTCCTCCAGTGGAGAGGATACTTTGCACTAAAACTGTCCCCCACTTTCACTCATTGATTCTGCCTTGCAGCCCTATGATGACCGAATATGCAAACTATGTCTTCCTGCTGTGCAATTAGTTGTCATTATAATGTTACAAGACTGTCCTTTGCTCCATGTTTATAAAACCATTTTTTCCATAAGAAGAAATAATACCATTTGAACACACACACACACACACACACACACACACACAGACACACACACACTGACTCCAGTCTAAATAATCTAGTAGTTAGCCAAATCCTAGCTCAATAACCAATAATTACAAACCATGTATATTTAACATAGTGAGGTCAAACAGAACTAGGTCCACATCCCAGCGTCACACATTACTAGCTCTGACATCTACATTTAAATTCCTCCTGCCTCAGGTTTTCCATCTAGACAGTAGGTTTAATAGCACCCATCCCAGTGAGTTGTTGTAGGGTTAAAAGTGAGAGTGTATATCAGATTTTCAGCATACATAATAAGCAACATCTTTATTTTTACTAGTTATAAATGTTTACTACATTTCAGGAGTTAAAAATAAGGTGAAAAGTTTGATTAGTATCATTATTGGTATTTCTGTTTATTAAAGTAAGAATTAGCATTAATAATGACAATAATAATGACAACTGTAACTGTTGAGCTGCAGTGGAAACAGATCATGCTTAAAGTATCAAATTCAAGTATTTTATATGACATATGACTATGATATGAATATAATTGCTATAGCAGGATGAAACAAGAGGCGAAGCATGTCATTTACTTGTATAATCTGAATCATCTCAGGAAGGTGCATATGAGGTTACACCAAGATCAAATGAGAAAGGAAGGATTGTGATGGCCTAGGAGATTTTTGATTTGCTCATGCTCCCAGATACAAAAGAGTAGAAACTGACTAAGAGCGATTATCTTTATGCTTTCTTCACAGCTTAATTAAGACCTCTAATTAGTCACAGTCACTAAGCACTACATTATCAACTCTGCTTCCTGTTGGACTGGCTTCCTCTCTAGTCTGATAACTCTTTAGCAAAATTAGTTTATCTAAGCACTGTCTTTGAAATGCAAAGAATTTTAACCCAGAAACACAAATTTGGCTTACTTTAGAACATGCCATCTCTAAAGTGGTACGGTCACTGAACTGGGTCCTCAGTCCTGTTTCCATCTCCATTCTCACCTGCACACTGAGCTACCTATTAGTTTTCCTCCCATTCTCTGGATGTCTTGTTCTCTCAGATTTTCCCAGTCCTTTTCCTCTATCTCTAGATGTTTGAGTTCATACCCTCCTCCCCTAACCAGTTCCAAAGAGGACTTCAGAAAGGTCAATGCTTACACCAAAAAGATCACTTTCTAAGTGCAGAATCATAGGTAGTGAGCAGGAACGATAAATGACTACCAACACTCTTCACATCATATGCAAACCCAGGAAATTATATATCTAGGCCAGTCATGTCCTCTCAATTATCTTTTCCTCATGAGCCAGAATTGGATATTGTATTCAGTTCAGTAACATATTTTATGCCTCTAATTACAGGTTACTATAATCTTAGGAAATTATTTTGTGATAAGACTTTGAGTCATAGCATCTCGTGAAACACTCCTGGTGACTCTACTGTAATCTAACCTATTGTGTTATTTTCACTAGAAAAGATTATTCTAGGTTTTTGTCAGATACCATGTTTTTTTTTTCTATCAATTACAGTGGTTTCACCAGAAAAGTTTATAATTCTTTTTTTCTTCCTTTTTTAAAACTTACCACAGGTACAATTTCTGATCAAAATCACTCTTTATAAACAACAGCTTAAAAAAAAACAGTGAACAATATTTGAAGTTAAACTATAGCATTTTTTAAATACTACATTTAGCCCTGTGTCTACTATATTCAGAACTAAGTGATTGGCTCATGTGTTCTCTGAACTAAATTCCTCCTCACAAAGGTACCACCCTCAGTCTCCAGAACCTTGCAAGACTCCTTTTCTCTGTGTCCTGGAGCACAGGGTACAGCTTCTCTAAATATAGAGCATATGCTGATGTCTAAACATGAAGGATGACTACAGCATCTTTGCAAATAGTGCAAGCTTGTCCTACTGAGGTTCTTATTTCCTTTTTATAAGAGGGTCACCTGTTTTATATCTGAGAAATCATGCCTAGAGAGACAATGCTTGCTTCAGAGCATGTCTACAAACCAGAAAATTCTAGTTCTAACCTAACCTCTAATGATTTTTAGACATGTGATTACTTCCTTTGTCTACGAAATGCAGATAATACTATCAAGCCTGCCTGACTCCTGGGTTGCATCAAAGACTTTGTAAACTATAAATGATTATACAAAAGCAGGGAATTATTTTTATCATGATTAAAATGTTTGCTCATTTTCCTTTGGTCTTTAAATTCTGCTAATGCTGCCAGCTGAGAGGAGGGCATTTCTCATAAAGGACTGATAAATATCAGCATATGCATGAGTCCACTTAGTCTTAAGAATCCAAGCTTTTTGTCACAATTATCTTGGTCTCCATTCAATTTAGCTTAAGAATTCTAGTGACAAGGAAATATAGCATACATACATTTTTAAATGCTGGGAAGACATGTACAGTGCCCTCAAGTTCCTTACCTTGTAATTGTTCTAATTGAGGTAGATCACCATTTTACAAGATGATGGAATCTTGTTTTTGAACATCAAAATGAACTGACGCCATGTTAAATAGTGTGAAGATCTTTAACAATGGTAGTGATGGCTATTTCAACAGAGCAAGAACAGAATCATGTTCTAAGACCAGTTAGGTTTAAGAGATGGGGAGTAAATAAATTGAGAAATGTTGATTAGTTGCTCTATATATACCAGTCTCAAGTATTGTTGTGCCCAAGTCGTGAGACCCCCGAAAAAGACCACCGGAGACCAGAGTCAAAGCCAAGCGGCAAGGGTCGTTTATGGTCTGGTTCGAACCTGGGCCTCCGTGCGGACGTTACTGGTCACACTCAGAGACCCTGAACAGCAAATTTTTCAGCTTTTTATAGGTAAACAAGTTACAGAGAAGTTGGAGAATCTCCACAGTTACAAGCACATGATTGGCTGACATTCTCCCTAGTTTACTGGTTGCCTTACGACTGGCCCTGGTCCTCCAGCTCAGCAAACCCCAAGGTGCCAGATGGTCGGGTAGGGGGCTCTGGGAGTGCTCACGTAGCCACATTCCTGGGGCTAGATAGCCGGGCTCGGGGAGTGCTCTCGTAGCCACACTCCCGGAGCCAGATGGCCATTATCTCTCTTTCTTAGATCTCAAGGCGTGGGGAGAGGGTGGCTGGGGGGTGGGGGAGGGCTGCTAGGGTTTTTCCACTTTCTTAGGGTCTTAGCAAGCGAGTGTACAGAAGCCAGGTGGCTGTTAGGGGTATAAGGCATAATGGTCCTAATTTTATTTTTTCACACTTCTCAGTATCATATATATATGATATTTTATTTTTTATTTTTGTTAGAGAAGAAAAGAGAGAGAGGTCACAGAAGGACGGAAGGAGAGGGAGTGACAGAATCTTCTTTTTTTTTTTTTAAGATCTTATTTATTTATTTCACAGAGAGAGAGATCACAAGTAAGCAGAGAGAGAGAAGCAGGCTCCCCAGTGAGCAGAGAGCCCAATGAGGGCCCCTGGGATCATGACCTAAGCCGAAGGCTGAGGCTTTAACCCACTGAGCCACCCCGGCGCCCGGGAGTGACAGAATCTTAAGCAGTCTCCATACTCAAGTGCAGAGCCCAACGCAGGGCTTAATCTCACAACCTTGAGATCATGACCTGAGTCAACATCAAGAACTGGACACTTAACCAACTGAGCCACCCAGGCACCCTGAGACTGGACAAATTTTAAGAAAAGCTTAATGGCAAGAATAAATTTAGATTTAAGGTAATATGTAATTGGGTCTGATAAGGTATAATAAAAACGACATATGGCTCTGTAATTGTACACAACCAATTGCCAAATAACTAAACAGTCAACATACTATTGTATGTGCAAATATTCTCTAGAATCATAGCACTTTTATGACATTTTATTTATGGTCAAATACCTGCAAGTAAAAGGGAAAGTTTGCAAATGTGGCAGAAATAGCCATACTCACCAAATATTCATTTGGTCTTCTACATTTCCTAACCAGTGCCCTTAAATTTCAGCAGCACCAGGGAACAAATTCTAACCAATGGATGCCAACAGAAGGGATTTTTGTCACTTCTAGTTTAAAGTTGTGTAGAGCCCACATGAGCTCATCCAGTTTCTCTTCCTCTGCTGTGAAAATGTGATGCCTAGCCATCACTCCAGATGAGGTAACTAGAAAACTCTAGAGCCTTTCTATTAGCCTAGGTTCCTGAGTGTCTATGGAATAGAACACTTCTCATAACTAGGTCCCCCAGGTCTATATAGCATAAGTAAGAAATAAACTTTTATTAAGCCATTCAAATTAATTTTAGTTTTTTGATAGTTCAGCATAGCCTACTCTTTTGACTAGTAGAACAAACTAAAGCCACATAAATAAAGAAAAAGGCATTTTGAAGTGAAGTGACCTGTCAAAATAACCTCAAGGATTCATCTGAACCTTACATGAATCATCAATGAAATTTTATTTGCGTTTACCTGAAACAAAAAGTCATTCATTCTATTAAATCAGAAAAAAAAATAATAAAGCTAAGAAGTAGATGGTTTGAGGAGAAGCAGAACAGTGAAAAAACAAGTTAGAGTTTGAGAAAATTATCACCTTATCTTCTCTATGGCATATTAATTTCTAGTGAGACTCAAGAGAGCTGAACCAATATAAAGACATTTTAGCTTTATCTCTTTTTATTTCTTTTATCTCTATATGCCTTTGCCTCCCTGAAAAGAGCAATCACATCAGCTATACACTGCTACATGGATATTGCATCTATATTATACCTCCCGTCAAAAAAAAAAAAACAGAAAATTTTCATTCATTGGAAAGTTAATAGTTAATTTTTACGTTAAAGTTCCTTTATTGTTCACTCCCCCATCTTGGATTTTTATTTTCTCTTTCTCCTGCTGCTCCCTAAACCACTGAGCATTGGTACTCATCCCTTTTCTGCAATACCCCCAGCAACAGAACCTGCACTAGTTTAGTCCCTTGATTTGCATATCAGAAGGTGAAGACAAAGGCTTGATAACTTTGTTTAAAATTGCAGTAATGTTTCAGCAAAAGAGACAAGGAAGTTTCAATATAAGTGTTTCCTTTTACATGCCTCTACATACCATCAACATAAAAGGGCTGATGCAGGAGAAACGATTACCGAGCTGTGTGCATATTATAATATGTCTCTAAGACTTTTCATGAGTTCTTGCTTTAAGCCTTAGTTTTCATTACAAGCAGATTCCTTTTTTTCGCAGATGAGTAGGTAAGAGAGAAAATATTTGAAATCACTGATAAGGATCATTCATTGGACAGTGAGGTTCTAGATTCATGTACAATTTTAAAGAACTAGTGTAGAGTCTTAGGAAAAAAATATAGGAAAGTTTATTTACTGTACAAAAAAACACCTTAGAAATATTAACCCACACATTTTCCAGTTACTTCTCCAAAACTAGAGTCCAATCTTTAGAAAGAATATTGAAAAAATTACAGAAAGGAAAAGGAATAATGAAGAATAATGGGTTTGAGAACACACTAACAACAACCACTTCTAAATACCTCATTCGACAGCAAAATGAAGCTTGAGATAGATGGATATTATTGTTATTTCCTTTCTATAGAAAAGAAAGTTAAAGTTCAAAGAGCAGAACTTGTTTAAAGTTGTTGACATAGTTCTTTACCATATTTTATGACATAGTGCTTTACCATATTTTACAGCATATCAACTTCAATAAGCAAAACAAATTACTGAAAATGACTTGCTTTCTACACATACCAGCACTGCTGCTCTTCAAAAAATAATCTGCATAGGTTCCAAATTAGTGATGCTAAATATCAGTGATAGAATAACTCATGTTTTAGCATTATCTCATAAGAATAAAATGATTAGGTTCCAAAAAATCAATCCATCTTCTTGCTTTGGTATTTTTCTAGGCACTGTTTGGAAAGTTTGTATGGTGTGTGTGTGTGTGTGTGTGTGCACGTGCATCTGTGTGCATGGATAGAAGTAGAACATTAAGGCAGACAAACTGAGAACACCAAATATAAAAAATGGAAGGAGATATTTAGATTGTCTCAACAGAATACCAACATTCTGAATTGTCTCTTATAGATTCAGGATTATCTCTGCTCCTTTCTCTACTTTTTCCAGTATTTTCTGGAAGCTACACCCCAGTATTCCTAACCAGCAGCATTCTAGATTAGATTATGCTGGGGGTGTCAGAGGGGAGAACTACTGCCCTAAAGCAGAATGTGACTCACCCCAAAAATATCCATCAGAAATACTGATGTCAACTATAAGTGCCATGTTTTGACAACATACTATTAATAATTTCTCACTTGAGAGAACTAATGGTCTATGAGAGTCTTTACAGTTTGTGGAACACTTAGCTCTCTCAATTATCCTGGTCAAGGCAGGATGAGGGAGCTGAGATGAGACTGAACTTTCTCATCACCATGAACCCTTTCCCACTAGCCACTGTGGCTCTTGCTGAAATCACGTGTTCTCTAAAATACAGGCTGAACCATGTACTCACTGATGAAAAATTAAAAAGAAAAAAAAAACATATAAACTGGCCAGTAAAGAAGCCAAAATATTGTGGTGCCTGCGTGGCTCAGTTGGCTAAGCATCTGCCTTCAGTTGAGGTCATGATCTCAGGGTCCTGGGATCAAGTCCTGCATCGAGCTCCCAGCTCCATGGAGAGCTTGCTGCTCTGTCTCTCTCTGCTGCTCACCCTGCTTGTGTTCTCTCTCTATCAAATTAATACATAAGATATTTTTAAAAAAGAAGCCAAATTATCAAGTCTAGACTTTAAACATCTGCAGATACCCTGAAATCTTAAATCACTAAATAATAAAAACCATGAACATGGTTTTCTTATCATGAATATTTATTAATGCCATCTTTTTTCCCTTTTGCCTTCTAATTTTTTCTCATTTTAAAAAATTTTTTTGCGTGTGAATTATATTATGTTATATATAGCACTTAGATAAGTCTCCTTTAACTTACCATCTAGTAGGGAGAAATGTAAGTAAGACATGATATCATAATATAGAAAACCTGCCTTTCATTTAATTTTAAAATTAAGACAATTTTAAAATTAATAGAGTAATATGGGCATTTGGACATGGGCAAGATTGTTTTGAACAAAGAAAATGAAATATGCTTTATTTAGATGACACTGAGCCAGGGCCTAAGTGAGGGTTTAGACAAGTGAAGAATGGGGGTGGATAGAAGGTATTGTGTTTTAGGAACCAAGGACTTCATAAGCAAAGTCTAAACACATAAGACAAGAAGCTCAACTTAGCTACATCATAGCACAAATGATGATATAATGCTACACAACAGATTGCTCTCATATGATTAAATTAAGCTTCTATATTTGTTGCTACATTATGGAAATATTTTTATTAAAAAAAATGCAGTCTACAGTTTCCAGTATAATTTTGTGTTTGTGACATCATGAGTTTCAAGGCTTCCACTAGTTTGTTGTAAAATGTGAATACATGACATGTTCTTACCCACAAAATTGGAATTAAAAAAAAATATTTACACAAAGAAGAATGCTGTAATCAATAAGTGACAATGCTATATAATCAGAGTTAACTGCTGCCTAGAGGCAAAATATCAGGAAAAATTAATGCCACTGAACCAGGAAGCATCAATACAACAGGCCAGACTTTGGTTTACCAACAATACTCAAAGAATACAAAGCAAGAGCAGAAGGCAATATAATCTGTGGTATTCTAATTATGTATAATTTTAGCCTCATGCATTCAGATACAAAGAACCAGGACTATTTTCTTAAAGAGTGTAACAGAGTCTCCAACGAAGACTTTTTGTTAAAGATCTTCTGGTTTATTCCACAAACTTAGCTTGATCTATATTCAAATATCACCGTGGCATGGCTAAAATACATATTAAAAAAATACTACGTGAACACTTTCTAAAACCTATACCAAGAACCACAATAGCAGTTCCCTTCCTTACCTATGAAGAAATATTCCTTATCATGAAAACCAAATCTGTTACTTCAAATTTAGCCTTCCCCCCACCCCACGTTTGTGACTCATAATCCCTTAGGTAATATTTGTGAACAGCTTTCACTTCCCTGGGCTAAATAACAAAACTTTCTTTAAAATGAATCCTGTCCCTTAATTTGCAAGGGCAAAAGCTTTGTTATTTGGGGGGCTTCTGTTCCACTGGACAGCAACCACTTCCAAATAAAGATGCTTTGGCTTTATTTGTGTCATTTAAATATTTATTTTCCCCAGAAAATTCATGAACTGTGAATAAAAACTATATAGGATACATGCACAACAATCAGTTTCACAAGCTATATAGAGCAGTGTAACACAAAAGTAAAAAAATTTAAAGCATATATGTGTATTTATATGTTTGTGTATGTGACATTACAAGCGTTTCATGACAAAATACATCAATCATTTTGAGTTAGTACTGCTCATTTAATATTTATTGATCAATGGACCATGTACCAAAAAGTTATCAACCCCCCCAATCATTTGTTTATACTCATTTTATTCCTTATCTAATGTTTCCAAGAAAATTGCCTATTTCCTGTAACATGCTCATAATTCCTTTCAGGGCCAGTGATTAGTCAACAAATTTTGACAGGTCTCAGGTCAGAAACAGGTACATGAAAATGCTTACTACTTAAACGTTTAATTTTATTTGGTGTAAATGAGATAGTAATGTAGACCAATGTTTCCCAAACTTACCTGATAAAAAGCTCTAAGGTGATTCAAAATGGGAAATTAGAAAACACAGATCCAGACTAAACTCAATTCTCCCATTCATTCATTCAATCATTTATGCAGTCTTCCATTCACTGTTTTGTTCATTCAAAACTAACACACCGTGTGCTGGATATAAGAGGATAATTAAGACATAACCCCAGTCTCACAAACATGTAAAATGAAATAACTTAAATAATTGGTGGTTAGTTTGTACAGTGCATACACAAAAGAAACAGTTCTCAATTCTAATTGAGAGGTTAGGTAAAGATCAACTGGCTTCATAGACAAAATAGCATTTGAACCAAACTTCACATGAATAAGTGTTCGCTAAGTCTAGAATTGAAAAAAAGAACATCCTACTAAGAGAAATCATTCTGCATCATTGTGCAGAATGGATTAACTAGTATAAAATTAGAAAACAGATTTTGTTGGGAGACTAGAGAAATTATGAGGAACAAAATAAGATAAATTGAAGCAGTAAAAAAAAATAGGTCAGCTAGAGAAGAATACGCAGTATTAAGAAGGAAGGCTTGGGGGAGGGGAAACAGGGAGCTACTATTCAATTGGCATGAAGTTTCAGGTATGCATATGATTAAATTCTAAAGATCTGCTGTTATACAAAATCGTGCCTATAATTAACAGTACTATATCACACACTTAAAAAATTCATTAAGATGGTAGATCTCTTGTTAAGTGTCCTTACCAGAATTTAAAAAAAAAAAAAAAAAGAAGAAGACGAAGAATTGAGTGGACCTGATAACTGACTGAACTCCAGATGATAGGTGAATACACACTAGGTCCCAGTCTGCATAAAACAGTAGAGATGGTGATACCTTCTCCAGGTAAAGGGGATAATGAAAAACCAGGTTTTCAGAAAAGACAAGAATTCAGTCTTGCATGTAAAGTTGGGGGACATTCAAGTGGATCTATTGTCTATTAGGCACCTGAATATATGTCTGGAAACGTGCAGAGATCTGAGTTTACAGACATGCATCTAGAAGGCAGTAAGAGCTAAATAGTAAGTTAAGCCTTAGGAGTGGTTGAAATCCTATGAAGAATTTTATAAATTGAGAAGGGGACCAAAAATAAAACTTTGGAAAGTCCTAATATTTCAAGCAAGAAAAAAAAAAAAGAGAGAGAGAGAGAGAAAGAGAGAGAGACAATAGCAGAATAAGGAGAAAGTGATACTAGGAAAGTCAAAAGAATTTAAGAAAATGAATTCCTACCAGCAAATGACCCAAACATGTCAGAAAAAGAATAAAATAATTCATTAAGTTTGGCCATTGAGAGATAAACAATTGAGAAATGGTATGAGTTGAAGAAAGAGTGGGAGGTAAATTGGAAATAGGGAAAAAGTAGGCTATTGGTCTCCAATGTGTAGATGGTTGTTCAAAGTATACCCTTTAAAAATGCAGAATTTCAGAATTTAAAAAATTTAGGAAAAATTCCTAGTACAGTTCCTTTTACCCCAATGCAGAAACCCCTTCCAAAGATGCCCTTAGAGGTAATTGACTAACTTCTCTGCTTGAATATTTCCACGAATAAGAAACTTATTAACTCAATGGATAGTTCATTATACTTGTCTTTGAAGCAGAAGATATATAGAAAAATGTACATAAAGTGATGAATATTCATAAGTCAGTACACCTACGTAAGCAATATCTAAACTAAGAAGGAGATATGACAAGTAGTACAGAACAATGCACCAAAGAGTAATCATTATCTTGACTCTAATTTACACAGATTAGTTCTACCTGCTTCCAAACTATGTATAAATAGAATCATTCAGTATATACTTTGTGTCTCACCTCTTCCACTCAACATTGTGTTTGTGAGATTCATTCATATCGTTATATTCTGTGGTTGTTAATCATTCTCATAACTGTATATTTCATGCATTATTGTGAGTATGACAATTTACTTGTCTATCATTCCACTGATAGGAATTTCTTTTTTTTCTTTATTAACCCCAATGTGGGGCTTGCACTCACAGCCCTGAGATCCAGACCTGAGCTAAGATCGGGAAGATCAGATCAGATGCTTAGCTGACTCAGCCATGCAGGAGCCCCTAATGGACATTTATATATATATATATAATTACAAAGAGGGCTGCTGTGATCACTGTGATACATGACTTCTAGTTAACATATGAACACATTTCTCTTGCTTGTACAGCTGGAAGTAGAATTTCTGGGTCATAATATATGCATTGTAGATGTTGCCAAATATTCCCTTAGTGGTTCAATTTACACACCCACCAACAGATCATAAGAATTCAAGTTGTTCTATATCTTTGTCACTTAATTTTTTTTTAGTTTTTTTTTTTTCATTTTAGCCATTCTAAGGAATATGTAGTGTTATCATGTTTTAATTTAATCTGCATCACTATGGGGGCCCCTGGGTGTTTAGTCAGTTAAGTGTCTGCCATTGGCTCAGGTCATGATTTAGCCCCACATAATGCTCCCTGCTCCAGAGGGAGCCTGCTTCTCCTTCTCTTTCTGCCTGCCACTCCCCCTGCTTGTGGTTTCTCTCTCTCTCTCTCTCAATCTGTCAAATAAATAAAATCTTTTAAAAATTTGCATTACTATGATGACTAATGAAGTTGAAAAACTTTTCACATATTTATTGGCCATTTGAATATATAGTTGACCCTTGAACAACATGAGTTTGAACTGCAAGGGTCCAATTATACTCAGATTTTTACAGTACAGTACTACATTTCCCTTATGATTCTCTTATGTATTTATGTATTTTTTATGTATTTACTTGAGAGAGAACTCGAGAGAGAGTACAGAGGGAGCAGGACAAGGAGACACCTCACTGAGCAGGGAGCCCATGCGGGGCTCAATTCCAGGACCCTGAGATCATGACCTGAGCCAAAGGCAGGCACCTCCTTATGATTTTCTTGATAACATTTTCTTTTCTCTATCTTATTTATGTGTAAGAATGCAAGAGAAAATAGATATGACATACAAAATATGGGTTAATTGACTGTTTATGTTATTGATAAGACTTCTGGTCAACAGTGGGCTATTTGCAGTTAAGTTTTGTGGGAATCAAAAGTTATACTCAGATTTTTGACTGTGTAGGAGGGGTGGGGGGGAATGGTGCAAGAGTCAACTGTAATCTTATGTAAAGTGTCTATTCAAGACTTCTATCCATTTTTCTATTGGACTGTTTATCTTTCTCTTTTATATGTAGGTCTTTATAATCTAGATAGAAGTCATTTATCAGATGCATGTATTGAGAATATCTTCTTCCATCAGTGAATGTCTTCCTGTTCTCTTAATGGTGAACTGTTTTGAATAATCATTCTCAGTTTTAATCTAAACCATTCTCTCTATATATTTTTAATTTTATGGTTAGTGCTTTTGTGTCCTATTTTTAAAATCTTTGCCTATTTCAGGGTTTTAATTCTATTCTTGTGCTTTCTCCTTTTCCTACTATTGTCCTATTATGTTCCTTTTTTCTCATAACTTCTCTTCTTTGTATTAGTTGAATATTTTTTCTCTCTCCCTTTATTTCTATTAACATGTTATACTTCTACTAACTATACTTTTAGTGTTTATACCTGAGGAATTACAACATGCATTCTTTTTTTAAAAAACTAAAATGTAATTGATATACAACATTATATTAGTTTCAGGTGTACAACATAATGATTTGATATTTGCATACACTATGAAATGCTCATCACAATAAGTCTGGTTACCATCTGTAAACATACGAAGTTACACAACATTTTTTTCTTGTGATGAAAACATTTAAGGTCTACTTTCTTAGCAACTTTCAAATATGCAATCATTTTATTATTGACTGTAGTCACCACACTGTTCATCACATCTCTATCCCATATTTGTTTTATACCTGGAAATTTGTACCTCTTGACCTCTTCACCCATTTTGGCTATGCCCCAATGCCCTTCCAAATGGCAACTACCAATATATTCTCTGTATCTATTAGTTTTGTTTTGTTTGTTCATTTTTTTGTTTAGATTCTACATGAAAGTGAAATCATATGGTATTTGTCTTTTTCTGTCTGACATACTTCTCTTAGGATAAAACCCTCAAGATCCATCCATATTGTCATAAATGGCAAGATTTCATTCTTTTTTTATGACTAATACTCCACTGTGTGTACACGCACACACACACACACACACACACACACACAATCACATCTTCTTTGTCCATTTATCCATCAATGGACACAGGTTGTTTCCAAATAAATGAAAAGATATCCCATGCTCATGGATTGGAAGAATTAATATTGCTGAAATGTCATACTACTACCTAAAGCAATTTACAGATTCAATGCAATCCCTATCAAAATCTCAAATGATGAGATTTGAATCTCAAATGAGGTTATTTTTCTTCAAAGCAGGTGTGCCCTTTCTATTTTAGGGAGATGAGAGGCTGATAATCTCAAGGCAATCAAAGATTCATCTGGGTTGGGGGTAGTATGCAGTTTTAGGAAAATATGTGTTGGTCTACCCCTTGTTTATTTGTGTTTCTGAGCATTGGCACTCCCTGAATTTTGATTGAGGGCCTCGTAGATCTTTATCTCCTCAGTCCTTAAAGAATACAAGAGGAATTCTTTTAGAAGTTTCAGTTTATTTCCTTATCCTCAGGATCAAATAGCTAAAAAACAAGGCAAACATCTTCAAGAAGAGTTTAGGCCTGTTTGAATTTGTCACATCTCTCTGCCAAGCCATTGTGTTTGTTTGTTTCCTAAATACCAAAAGCCTAGTTAGCCTTGCACTCTGCCTTTTAGAAGCTTTTAGCCTGTCCCCCCACTTCTTATGTGACCTCAGAACACAGCAAACATTCAGTGGAGAAAGTTGCTAGTTTGTCATCCCAGCCTTGAACAATCACTAGAAGACACCTTCTACCTGGGCCAAATCCAACCCCCAGACTGTACTAAGAATTAGTAAATGCCTTCAGGGAAAGAAATAAATGACTATCAGCAGCATGCCTTAGAAGTTCTCTCTGAAATTTTAGTTCACTTAGTCCTTATTATTTCCACAGCTCTAGGAAGTACAGGTAACTTATTTGGGTTGTTCTAGGCATTGCAAAAGAAAAAGTGGTCTGTCATTACCTACTTGGAAATGGAAAAGCAGTTACATTTTAAGAGCTCTAACTGGTTTTTAAAACTCTTTATACTAGAACAAAATGGACTCCCCCACATTTTCCATCCATTGTCTTAATTTTGAAATCTAGAAAAAGATACAAATATTTTATCCTTTTAGATTTCTTCACTTAATTTAAAGAATCATGTCCCTTAAATCTCAATACCAACAAATTCTATTAAATATTTTATATTTAAATTATTTGCCATCCTGATCATCCCCTTCAGGAAACATTCCAGTTTGCCAATATTCCTCTCAATATGCAAATATGAAAAAAATATACTAGCTGCTGTCACAAAGCTCAGTGAAGAAAAGGAGACAGAAAATCATATGAAGTTTAATAAAGTTACAAAAGAAGATACCTGGTGAGCCATTTTTAAAATAACATGAACAAAAGAGCAAAAAATCATGTTATCAAGGAAAGAAATTATACAAAATAGAGATAGGAAGAAAGCAAGCTTTCAAAATGAATAAAAGCTCCTAAAAATATTACTAAACATAATAAAAAGAACACTTTGTTCTTTTCAAAGCCTTTTTGCACAGATTGTTATAAATCAATCATATTTTATAGTTTTTTTTTTAAACTCAGAAAATTTAAGTGTCTAAAATGTAGTAAATTAGATGGATTTCCTTGGTTCAAATACAGATATTTATTTTACACAGTTATACCCAGATGTACCAGATTACCAAAACAGTGTCAAGTAAATACTTTTAAACCTTATCATAAAAATTTAAGTAGAGCAAATGATCTTCTAAAAACAGACAATTCTACTGTTCAAAGAGAAATGCTCATAGTAAATTCTCTCTTACACCAGCTAAAGACATGTATTTGGAACACAAAATACACTTCTTAATATTACTAAGGTTTTAGAGAAGAGTGCAAGGATTTCATTTTGTATCTATATAATATATTCTATGTTTATTACTATATAGATTTAGATCACACACACTTAAAAAATCAAACTACCACTAAAATGATCAGTAATTTAATAGGCAGATTTAATTCTAAAAATATGCAGCTCTCTATCTCCCTCGTAACATATTAAGCAAATACCTGTGTAACTGCTCCCCTCTCTTTAAGTATTTAGGGATCCATTTGGCACCTGAGACGTCTACTTTGAGCTTCTAATAATGTTTGTTTTCCCAGAGCCGTTGGTGCCTGAAAAATTCAGATACATTTGCAGTGTCTGTACTTTAGAAAAGGACACAAATTTGGCTTTTTTGTGTTGTTTCTAAGAATTTCTCTGAAAATAAGTGCCATTTCTCTGAAAATAACTGAGTAAGTTTAATGTAAAACACCATGGCCAAAAATCAAAAATTTAAAAAAATATCAAATCCCATTTAAAACTGTATTAACAGGGGTGCCTGGGTGGCTCAGTTGGTTGGGTAACTGCCTTAGGCTCAGGTCAGGATCCTGGAGATCCGGGATCAAGTTCCACATCGGGCTCCTTGCTTGACGGGAAGCCTGCTTCTCCCTCTCTCACTCCCCCTGCTTGTGTTCCCTCTCTGGCTGTGTTTCTCTCTGTCAAATAAATAAAATCTTAAAAAAAAGCTATATTAACAGGAACAAGTATTCCACCCCACAATTACCAACAAGATTAGGAAAAAAATAATCCTCAGAGAAGTGCCAATTTTGCTAAAATTCATGGCAAGAAGTAAATGAGAGCAGAGCTGACTTGGGCCTGGGCATAAATGTGATACCTGCCATTATTAAAATGGAAAGGGACAAGAGAGGTGAAGTTGGGGATACTTAAGACAAGCTTCTCTAACTTTATGAGACTGTATACTTGCCATTCTACTGATGTTTAATATTTTCTCAAAGTAAGATACAGATGAAACTCTCCAGTCCAGCAAATTAGAGGGGCCCAAGCTGCCTCTAGGAGGCAAAAGAAAAGCTATTACAAATATTCGGAAGTTTGAGCTAATGCAAACTGCCTCATGCATGGTTAAGTGCTCATTACTATTAATTGAGTTGAATATTAATTGACCTGTAGGTTTACTAAAAGCATGCTTCCTGAGATGGAAGGCCTGGGCAAATGGGGCTAAAATTAACTGACAAATTCAAAGCCACCTATTTTTAAAATGCATGATAAGCCACACAGGAAGCTTTTACAACTAGCCAGCAAAATCTGAGCTTTCAATCAATAATTTCTTTCACCGAGGTGTGAAGCATGGAATGGATCCAGAAGCACAGATGGTATTTTACATCTGCACATGCAATTTCCTTTTTCTCCATTTTTATATAAACCTGCATTTCATTTTTTTAAAAAAGAATGATAGAATTTACCAGTAAAATGTAGCACTACTTACTGCCTTTGGAAATGTTGCTCACCTCCATTTCACATTTTTAGCAGCGATTTAACTATCTTTCAGCATGTGTAGAAAGATTTCTTTTTTTAAGTATAAACTCCCCATTACTATATCCTGAATAATTTCAGACAGTTCAGTTCCTCCAGAGATCTAAAACTTTTCCGGTATTTAAAGTAAATACCTCTCCTCAAACTGATTCCTAACTATTTTCTTAAAATCAGTGTTAACTTTTCATAGATTCTTGAGGCCACAATGAATCTTGGAGATCACGGTAATGCAATCCTCTCTTCAATAGATGAGCAATGAAGTCCTAGCAAGGTTGGTGACTTGCTTAAATCACCTTGCCGGCTCATGCAAGGGAGATGAGAAAGTATCCCTGCATCACAATCCACAATCACAGAGCAACATGTAAAGAGATCATCATTTTAACCATATCTCCAAAACACCGATATCCAGGACTCCCTTAGAATGCAAATCCCCTATCCTTATTTTTAAAGATTTTATTTATTTGACAGACAGAGTTCACTAGTAGGCAGAGAGGCAGGCAGAGAGAGAGGAGGAAGCAGGATCCCCGCTGAGCAGAGAGCCCGATGCGGGCCTCGATCCCAGGACCCTGGGATCATGACCTGAACTAAAGGCAGAGCCTTTAACCCACTGAGCCACCCACGGGCCCAAAGCCCTTATCCTTCTAAAGGATAAGTCAGATTAATTTGAGCATATAAAGAATTCTGAGTTTCAAAATCTGAGGGTATTTCTCAAGGAATTAAATTCAAGTATCATGTTTCATAATTGTATTACATTAAAAAATAAATCATTAAAATAATATTGGACCTAATATACAGCATGATGACTATAGTTCAAAAATAATAATTAACAATAATAATATCAGATTGTAAATTTTGGTAAGGGGTAAATAACAATACTACAACATAAACAAGAAAAATATTTAAAAAGAAATGTTCGATTTACCTTTAGAAAAGTACCCTACTGAAATAAACAAACAAAATGAGTTGATATAGTCTCTGATTGTCATGCTGATTACTCTGGCTCAGACTTCTCTTTTGAGCCCCAGAATTGAACAAAATCCCTCTCCAACATCTCCATTACGCTATGTCAAAATCTCTACATCTCTGTTATGTCTGACGCCAAGCTCACGGCCAAAGAAACTGTGAACGCGTTCCTTTGCCGTGTATCCTGTTTCAGTGAATACCCGCCACATCAGGATACTTGGAGCCTCCAGAAACATCCACATCCTTGAGACCTTCTCACTCAGCCCCATTCCTAATCCCTTCACCAGATCCTGTCATTCCACTAAATACTCCCGACATTTGTGGAATCCCCTCCATCGCGTGGCTACCACCCCCATCTACACTTCCTTCTTGCTTCTCTAATGAGTCCTTTACTAGCCTCCTCAAAGTTTTGTACACATCCACTCTCGTCTTTTGTCCTCTTTCTTCTCCAGAATGATCTTTTTGTAAATACAAATCATGTCACTTTCCTGATTAAAATCCTCCATTGGCTTCCAATTGCTTTATAACACCTAAACCGTACAAACCAACCAACCTAAAATAGCCTAAAATAAACTAATGATGTGGCCCAACAGCTCCTTGGTCTCATCTCAAACAGCCTCTGCCCCCACCCCTAGTCCCATCCCTGCAGTCTCTAGTTCCACTATTCTGGACTCTCCTTCCCATCCTTGTCTCTGATCTTTTGCTATGTTCCCTTGGCTTGATGCATGCTTCTTCTCTACTTTCCCTCATCTGTTCACTCTACTCAACTCTCATGAAACTTTTGTAGGGAAGCCTTCCATGATATACCTCCCTGAAAGACTACTTCCATGTATGTTTCCTCCAGACCCAACAGTGAGAGAGAGAATAAAAGCAGGAGGAGTGAAGAGGAAGAAGCAGGCTCCCTGCTGAGCAGGGAGCCCAATGTGGGGCTCGATCCCTGAACCCCTAAAGGCAGATGCTTAATGACTGAGCCACCCAGATACCCCCAAAATTAACATTTTTGTGTGACTAATGTATATCTTCTTACTATAATACCTATTCTTGCTTATTTACTCATCCCACTAGCACCTGGGACAGCAACTGACACATACATCTTCAATGATCATTTACTGAACAAATGAAACCATTAATAAAGGTGAGAGAAAGGGACGAATGGGGAGAGGAAGGAGAATGAGAGCAGGAATGATTTATAATATGAGACACACCAAGAGTTTCAAAAGTTCCAGTTCAAGTTTAACTTTAGCTAATTGTGAAGTAGTTGGACATATACTAGGTCATAAGCTAAGGTCACATTTTGACCAAATTAATCCAAGTTGTCCAAACCCCAGTATATTGGTTTTCCTTTGAAGGTAACCACCACATATGAGAGTATCCTGAGAGCCTTCCATTTCAAGAACACCATGTTTAGACTTTTCGCTGAGTTCAGTAAACACTCTCAAATTGGCATGAAGAGTGACTTTTCCCCAGTGTTAACTCCAAGCCCTGGACAGACTCATATCTATATCTAAAACTCCACAGCTACAGTGCCTACTAACTAGTCAATATACATTGTAGAAAGCCCTAAGCATGATCACTTTAAAGTATGCATGTGCGTGTGTTGTGCGCATTTGTGTCTCTAAGAAGGTGAACGAGGAAATAAGCAGTGAACTGATTGAGATAGATAGCAATAAAATGCTACTCTCCTCTAAATAATTTAGGAAAGCAGGATCAAGGCAACTATTATGGTTTATAAATTTTTTTCTGATGTCATCTTAATATCCGAATCCTCAAAATTCAAGGTGAATCTAGCAGGTAAAATATAACTACAAGAATGCAAAAGCAGAAAGAGACAGAAAATGCAAATGCACTATAGTAGAGCACTTTTGATTATGTGACTTAGAATATTGGTATAATTTGGCTCCTATTAAGAGTTTTCTTAAATTGGAATACAATTTCTAAAACACTCTTAATCTACTTCAACTAGAACCAACACCATGAATTTCATGTTACCAATAATTTATAATATTTGGGAGGGCAAGACATAATCCATATTTATAAGTTTTAGAAACAAGATTTACATTCTCAGTTTGGTTTCCCTCAAGCTCTGCTGGCCATATTTTTTTGTGTGTGGGGATGTGTCTGAGATTGATTTAGGAGTACAGGCTGTGCATAAAAAAAGTCTGCTTTATAAACTCAGGGCAAGAGGCCTAGGGATTGAAGAAGCCACCATAAACGCAGACATGAGGGCCCACGGCCCAGCTCACTGCCAACTTTTTGCCACAGGTACAGAAGGAGCATGGCGATAGAGCAGGACCTAACTCTAAGATCTGGGAGACGTGCACTTTCAGGCAAAATTTGTATATCTGGGTTTAGAAAGCCCCAAGGAAGGCAATAAATCTACAAATATCTCCTCTGGACCAGGAAAGACAATAGAAAAACAAAGTAGTTGCTCTCAAGCACCTGTGATATAATTGGGAAGATAAGGCATAGCTCCTCATAAGATAGTCACTAACATAGCAGCTTATATAAAGTACTGGGGAAGAAGTAAAATGAAAAATTGCTACAGTTCAGAGAAGTGTGGCTTCAGAAGTTTTTTTGGTTTTGTTTTTTCTAAAGGCTTCATATAACAGGTAGAATTTAACCTAGCTCTTGGTAGGATCCAGAGAGGCAGGGAAGAGGCAGCAAGAGTAAACCAGGATGAGTTATAACCTCAAATGCTTGCATTTCTTTATGAAGAGACACTTTCTTGCATGAAAAAAAATAATCATCCCTGTTATATAAACAAGTAGATTGCTTTGCAGGTTAGAGGCATTTTCTGCTGGATTAGGTTTTGAAATTGTATTTTTCTACTTATCTTTCAGCATCTATATGGGAGTGGAGGGAGAAACATCAGCAGGTTAATTTCTACCTATCACAGAGATTTTGCTGTTCATAATTTAAAACAAAACTACTGAGGGATGGAACAAAATTGTGGAAAAACATTTGGAGAATCTGGTGTTAATGAAAAGACTTGGACTAGGGACAGAATCCCCATTTAGAATGTTTTATTGTTAAGTCCCAAAAAAACAACAGATTTGCTGACACATTTTTTTTTCTCCTCAGAGAGGAAAGTTATTATTTTATTATTTGTCATCCTTATGCTTAACCCTGTTCATTGGTACTTAGTCAGCAGGCATCATCTTCTTGCTTTTACAGATGTGCAGAGAAAATAGAAGTGACATGCCTAAAGCCACACAGTAAATCAGTATCTCATTCTAGAATGATAATTCTCAATCCTTTCAATGTAGTTGGATATTTGATATTTGAACTATTATAACTCACTAATAAACCAACCATTCTAATCATGTCCAAATGTTTCTCTCTCCTTCCTTCAGTTCTGATAGACGGACATTATAAATTTTTGAGCATTTCAATTTGATTGCATCTCAAATATAGATTAATGTGGCAACAGTAATAATTATTGGGAAAAGGACCATTGGCAGAAGCCTTTTAAAAAGGCTTAATTCTCTTAGCTCATTTCAGCTATATATTGAACAAGGATATGAAAGTGACAAGCAGTGAACTATGTAGGAAAAGAACACAGGACATGATGGAGTGTTTCAATCAATCAGGAATAAGATTATAATCTTCCCTTTCACTTACTGAGAATTTACTATTCCAGGAGTCAGACATATATTATCCCCAGTGCTAACAACACAACCGTAAGGTGAGGATTATGAGATCCATTTAACCAACACCAATCTTGTGGCTCAGAGAGGTTAATGAACTGGCCCATGGTCACCCAACTAGTAGGTGATGGTGACTGACCTTTGCTTTCCGTCCTCATTGCTAGCACCTGTACCTGATCTCAGGTCCTCGTCACCTCTCATCTACCATTCTCATGAACGTATGTATTCCTGTTGCTGCTCCTTCATAAGCATCACTTGCCCTGCCAGTTGGAGTAGTTCAGTCTCCCGACCAGCCATCTGTCTTGAGCCTCTGTGCCTCTGCCTGGGATGGTCTTCCTGCTTTTTGCCTAGTGGGTTTCTTCTTCCTTCAAGGCTCAGCTTAGGAGTCCTCTTTCTGAAGGGATTCCTGGCTGGAGCCTAGCAGAGCAGCGGATACCCTCCTCTGAGGCCACTGCATAACCCCGTTAAAGGCTGAGCTTACTCTGTCTTATAAGCA
The DNA here is from genome assembly GCA_004023965.1 of Spilogale gracilis. Lineage (NCBI taxonomy): Eukaryota > Metazoa > Chordata > Mammalia > Carnivora > Mephitidae > Spilogale > Spilogale gracilis. The sequence continues at coordinate 110,537 of PITA01000414.1, read as the reverse complement.
TGGATCCCTCCTAGAGACTAGGAGCCTCCCTGAAAAGAGGAACCATACATCAGTCATTTTTAAATTACAGCACCTAGAACACTTCCTGAAACGTAGTTGGTGTTCAGTAAGCAGGAATACTCACACCACAGGAGGTAAAAATTTAAGCTGAACCTGAAATGACTACAGATGAGATGGAGAATGTTAATTCTCTTCCCATTACAATGTCATTGAGGCTGCAGTCAGCAAAGGAACCAAAAGGTTTTCTTTGAAAGCTATAGAGAGAATTTTTAAAAATTGCAAATCAAAGAATTTTTATGCTGCGTTTTAGTTAAAAATTACATCAGTTGCTCCTTCTTTTGCTATTCATTTCCCTGTCACATTTATTAATTATCAAAGATATTAGCTGGTTTGAACAACTGCTTGCTCCCTGACAGTCCATCTGTGCTCTCTTCTCAATAATGCATTGAAGTCACAAGTGCTAGATTTATTGCCTTGGTGATTTCCACGGCACAAATTGTGATTTCACTACAGCACTGAGCAGAAGGGAGAGCTAATGGGCAAGGCAGAAAATGCTTAATCAATATCACTCGTGGCATAAGTTGAAAACCCTAAAGCCCCAAGCAGACTTGGAAAAGGGCTACACTCAAGGCTCTAGTCTCTAGAAATGCATTTACTGCACCATGAAGTTGGGAATCATTTTCTTTCCTTCCAAATTCTCAATTACCCCACAGGCCTCTTAGGGACTCACTGAATCTATGAATTCCTTAGCTGATCCACAGGAGAAGAAATTCCTAAAGGAATGAGCTGGGAATATATTATTTCCAGGAAGGGCCTATATTCCCCCCTAAATATGTGTTTTGTTTTTAAGATAAAATAAAATATGTATTCTACATCAACACAGAGAAGAAAATTTCAGACACTGAGTGATAAAAGAGATCTTGAAGATGAGGTCTCAAAACCTGGAACTGGCGGGAGCGCCTCTAACCTGGGTCGTCTGGGGGATGGACCATAATATTATGAGTCAAGAAACTGACCAGATTCTGGTGACTAGAAACCGTCAACTTCCTATATTATTTCAATTCTCATGAGCAGAGTGTAACGTGAATGCTGCACCAGGCAGGCATTTCTGTGGTAGTCAGGCCTCTGACAATATAGCAGCTGTGCACCTTAGGGTCAGGAGGGGCAAGTACCATCAGGGAACCGCTAAGCATCCAGGTATAAAGACTTCTGCATTATTAAATTTCTTAAACTTTGACTTCCTTTAAATAACCACAGGAGCTATCTAATTTATTGGAGAAAGAATCTTCCTTTCTTCAAAACCATGTTGCTAATGTCATTAAGAAAAAGAAAGGGCCTAAGATGTAGCCCCAGCTCCCTGACATAAATATAAGCCATATATCTGCCCCTCGACTGCACACACTGTGAGGAACCAACAATCAATATAATGGTCACAAACAGATCCAGTACATTTCCTGATGTTCGCTCATGGGGCCACCATCTAGGAAATGTTGTCTCAATGTTAAAAAGCATAGTTTTATTTTTCCAGCTATCATCATCCCTAAAACAGAACAACCCTAACCCACTGTGTTACTTTTCATTGTCTACTACAGAACAACATTTCAACAAAGTTCTTGGAATTTTAACTACATTTTAATTGTATGTGAAATGTTATTTTCTAGAATTTTCCATTCTTATATTTTTAAATTTCCCTTCAGAAGAAGCTAAGAAAACCTGCATTATTCAGTTACTAGTAGTTACAGCTCAACAATAAGATCTAGTTCATTTATTTAAGAAACTGTGTAGCTTTGCTCCCACTCTGCCATTTCTTATGTGTCTCAATTTCATGTCCTATAAGTCATTCAAAATACATTACGTTCTTCCCCTAGGCATTTGGGATGGTTGCCATTACATACTTTTAAGAATTCGATTTACTTACAAAAGCACAAATATTTTATTAAAATATAAGCTGAAACTAAAAAAAAAAAGCATATGAGAAAAGAATAAAAATTAAAGGTAAGAAAAAGTGTAATCAGTTCTCTATTGGGATAAGAGAGAGACATGGTAAATTCAGTTGATAACATAATTATTTTCCAAAGTCAATACCAGTTCAAAAAAGAGTTGCCTTGTACTGACAAAATTTCTCAAAGAGGGTGAGATCAGTCTCCACTGTTTCCTTAAAAACAAGCACAACATATCAAACACCAAAAGCCTTCTTTGTATCTATACTCAAAACTAGTCTCAAGTTTACCGATTTTTTAATTCCCTATTCATATATTCTAAATGAGAATAGAAGCTCAAGGACAGCAGATAATCTACCTCATATCTATTGTGTTTTGAATTATCCTCAAATGTGTGATGCAATTCTATGCCTGAAGTGAGAATTCCACAAATACTTATTAGTGAAAAAGGGTAATAGGAAGAAAATACCTAAGGTGCTCCTATTGGGAAGAAGTCACTAACCTCACCAAGTTGTGCGTGTGTGTGTGTGTGTGTGTGTGTGTGTGTGTACACAAACACATATTATGCTTATATACATAAAATATGTTTATATATAAAAGTATACTTATTATATATTATAAACAAACTATAATATATTGTGCTTATTATAATATGTTCATATTAGTTCACGCAATGTCAGAACCCCATTAATATTTTAAAACTAAATCTGAGGGGATAATTTCGGATATGAAGAGTATATTAATTTAAAAATTTATTTATAATTCTGGAGCACCTGGATAGCTCAATTGGTTAAGCGTCAGACTCAATCTCAGCTCAGTCTTGATCTCAGAGTCGTGAGTTTTGTTTAAAAACAAAAATAAAACAAACTAACAAACAAAATCTATTTCTAATTCTATTCAAAGTTTCATTCAATAGAGGACTACTTCTTTAGTAGCCATGAGAAAATTATAAAAAACATTTTGGAACCTTAGATCAGTTTAGGTTTCTTAACCCTTACATTAGATTACCTTAATTGTATATTTTTGCAAGATTCATATCACTTTTTCCTTTCAAAGCTTGATATTTTGATAACAGATAGCTAAATAACAGAATGTAAAATTATGAATTCTTAATACTATCCATAATGGTATAAGATTAAACTTTTTCACAAAGAAGCCTATATCCCACAGAGAATCTATCTGGAGTATATGTAAATTAAGATTCATCCATTCTTTCATCACTTATATCATTCTGGCCATTGATTAGCAGTATAAAGCATAGGACCTAACAATAAGGAAACAATAATGAAAACACATAAATTTCCCTTGTATTATTTTATAGTTGTCTTATATATCACTGAATGTCCAACCATGTTAAAAAGAGCCAAAATGTATTCTCTAAGGTATCTTGAGGATAATGAAGATTGTTATGCAACTTCAGGCTTGAGCTTTACTGTCCAAATATGGCCTAAAATATTCTGAATTTTTTAAAAGATTTTATTTATTTGACAGAGAGATAGAGCACAAGTAGGCAGAGCAGCAGGCAGAGAGAGAAGCAGGCTCTCCACTGAGGGGGGAACCGGATATGGGGTTCAATCCCAGGACCCTGGGATCATGACCTAAGCCAAAGGCAGACACCGAATGGACTGAACCACCCAGGTGTCCCACATTTTGATTTTTTTTTAAAGATTTTATTTACTTATTTGACAGAGAGAAACACAGCGAGAGAGAGAACACAAGCAGGGGGCGTGAGAGAGGGAGAAGCAGGCTTCCTGCGGAGCAGAGACCCCGATGTGGGACCCGATCCCGGGTCTCCGGGATCATGACCTGAGCCGAAGGCAGTTGCTTAACCAACTGAGCCACCCAGGTGCCCCCCACATTTGATATTTTTAACAGCATTTGATATCTACTATGAACCTTGAGTTAAGCCAAATCATTATATTATTAATGAAACAAGGTAGGCCATTAAGATAAAACACTTCATACTTTTCCTTTACATACTTTATTTTTAATTAGTTTGATCAAACCACAGTAGAAAAGATTATCTGCATATATATGTGGCTGATCACATAACCCTGATCAAAAATACAAGCATTTAGTCTGTTTATTATCACTAAGAAGCAAAAGAGAGACATACTACAGCTTATGAAGTAAGGTAACAGAAAATGAACCTAGATAATGACAATTTGTAAATGCTAGGTGAAACTGTAAAAAAAAAGGAGAGACAGACAGAAAGACAGAGAGAGACTAAAATTAAGTGAGACAATATTGGTAAACTCTAATAAGAACTAGATACTCCCCACCTCTAACATTACTTCCAATCACTTCAATCATAGTCACCCCTTCCTCATATAATCCACATGTGCTAATGTAAGTTAGAAGCTAATCTTTATTTATATGTCAACAAGAGGTGTTTTACTGTATTATAATAAAAGCTGTAGTATCAGGACTGACTTTTTAAGGTTTATTAACTTGGACCAGGGTGGCTCAGTTGGTTAAGCCTCCAACTCTTCGTTTCAACTCAGGTCATGATCTGAGTTATGAGATAGAGCTCCCAAGCCAAGCTCTGAGCTCAGCAGGGAGTCTGCCTAAAGATTCTCTCTCTTGGCCCCTCCCCACCGCTCATGCATGCTCTCTCCTTTTCTCTCAAATAAATATATAAAATTAAAAAATAAGATAAAGTTTATTATGTTTGTGTCATAAAAATTTGAAAAACTAAGTTAACATTAATGTTATGTTGATAATTATTAAATTACATTACTGAATTATTTATAATAAATTAGATTAACTGCATCTATTAGCTCATCCTTATCTGAAGACCTTATATCTTCATTATAAATGTAAGTATATAAACATAAATTTTGTAAAAAGCAGTTCTGAATTTTCAAAATTTTATTAATATACAAGCCTGTACAACTTCTGAAAAAATCTTTATTCTTTATAAAACTCATAGTCTAGATAGATAATATTAATATACATGAACTGATAGAAATATATAAATAAGACCAAGCTGGCCAGCTCTAACATGATGTTACCTATATAAAGGCTCACAGAAAAGCTAGATCTTTCTCTCCACTCCCACCATAACCTATACACACTTCTACCCATCTAGTATTTTACTGTTTGCTTGTGAAGCCAAGGAACTGATTTTGTTCATTCCGGACTCCAAGAATACTAAATGATGGATGGATGGATGATGGATGGATGGATGGACAGACGGACGGATGGGGATGGACGGATGGAAGAAATGGTACATATTGTTACTTACATCTATTTAAATTCTGAAGAAATTCATAGCAGGAGCTCATCCTTACAGAATCAAATTATTGGAGGAGTTCTCATAAAGGCAGTATTATTTAAAATAAATCTCCAAGGGCAAGATTTTTATCCAATTTAGCAGAGGTATATAGAATATTGTCTCATTTAGTTTGGAGATCATCTCAACCAAAATCTGAATTAATTTCAAAATAAAGTTGAAGAAAAACTCTTTTCTAATCAGTAAATTATCATATCATTTGAAAGCTTGTTTGGAAGACAGGTACTAGGATTCAGGGAATCCTGAGGTGATACCTCTAGGTCGCAGATTGGATGAGAAACCCAAAGAAAGTCTGGAGATCAAAGTCCTGCCAATGGAGGGTAAGTTCTCAAGATGGGGCATGACAGAAATGGACAGCCTCTTTTATGAAGAATGTCAAAACTCAAGTAAGCTAGTGGGAAGTAAAAAAGCCAGTTGGAAAGCAAGTAGGATATTAAAAAACATGACAGAAAACCAAATATAAATGCCAATGTAGAGAGTAATCCCATACAGTACCCCACCATGAGACTACAACACCCTGTCACTCACAGAGTTCTTTCAGCAATCACTTCAGCAGTAGTACCAAACACTGTCGGTCATTTGCTGTTTTGAAATGCTGAATGCAATGGGTGATTTTCATTCACTCACAGATTTATACAAACTATATTAAAACATATCAGCCACTGTATAATCATTATAAGATCCTTAAGTAGAATTACTATAACTACAATTTCCAGTGGAGGTTGAGGGAGTGGAGAGAAAAACAAGGAGATTGTTTTTAAACTGATGAGCAACTGCACCTCATTGCACAATGTCATGAAGAAACAGATTTGGAAACACAGCATCGAGATCAGTAGGGCCTTTGGGTCATAGTCTCAATTTGGGTCCCATCACTTTACTTAGCAACTGTACCAATTTAGCAGATACCAGGCTGTGCAGAAAGATTTACATGTAAATGAAAACAGTTCGGGGCATTTTGCTTTGCCTTAGTAAAAGAGAAACATCACTTTTCACTGGCACTACAAAATTAAAACAGAGGTTAACACAGAAGGGTCCTGAGCAGAGTCCATTAGTGGGAAAGCTAATATGGCAGGTGAACCAAACTCTTGGAGATCATGGGATACATTTCCAGGTAGCACTAAAGAGTTTGAAAAAATGCAAGTGTGAGAGGTATTAAAGGACAAAGCACAGATATAACATTCTGAAATTTATAGCAGGAAATCACCAAATTAAGAATATTTTTTATTAATAATATTGTTTAAATTTTTATGTATTTCAAATCTATAACAAATATTTATATAATAAAATAATGTGTTTTTAAGATAAAATGATAAAAAGTTTAAATAATTAAAAAATAAAGAAGGATCTTATTATTACATTATAACACAACACTCATCATTAGTGTGGATTTTTGAAAATTCACTGTAGCCCTCTACCTCTATCCTAGAATCATAGTGGCCGGATCATTAGACTATAGCATATTTTCTGAGCCATGTAGTTCCCATAAAGCCCAATTATCCTGGGATGAAAGTTCTTAACTTCTTCCTGACTATAATAATATCCTTAATGCTCATTCACTCATGTATTCATTCATCAGGGCTTTCTATGTTAAAGTGATCATGTGAAACAATATAAGGCATAGAGAAATGTGGTTAGTCATGGGTTTTTGTGCTCAAGGAGGTTATGGTCTAATACAAGATAAAATACATGCACAAATAAAGACCACAGAAGATGCAACTTCAAAATATACATACCATGAAAGTATTGAGAATGTTCCTTCATAAATCAAGGAAGAGGAAGAGCAAGAATAAGAATGAATAAATGAGTTTGACAGAAATGCTAATTGGGGAAAAGAGAAATTCTCTTCCTCTATGGAGTCCTCCATATTCCACGTGCTAAGCATGTTAGAATGGTTTATGTTCCATCCAGAAGCCTTAAGGACAAGCACTTGGTATATCTCCAGCATCTAACACACAACACCAGGCCCAGGGAAGGCATTCAGCAAATCTTTGCTGAAGCAAATAAATTAATGCGTGAATTTTTCTATTTGGTTTTGTAGACACTAGCATGTGAACTTATGAAAACCAATGCATACACAGTCAACTCCCGTTTCTTTCTTGTTACAAAGGAATAGAAAGACACTGTTTTGTAAAGGCAAAATACATTCACAAGTGACATCATTTAAATATTTAAGATATATTTTTTAAATTACAAAAATAAAGGGACCTGCATTTTATAAGATTCTCCCCAATTACTTAGATGGAGTGGGGACACTACTGAGATTATAAATTGCCACAACACACATAAAATTCACAATTTGTTTTCTTTTTACTCTAAATGCATTTTGGTTCAAGCAGTATTATGACCTTTCAATTTTTTTTCACTTTGTGATTTCACTGTGCGGGAGTTCACTATAATGTATTTTTAACACAAAAGTCACTGGAAGAATTATCATCCTCCTTCATATAATGTTTTATTTCACATTATTCTCAGGTTCCAGACACCTGAAAAATTTCAAAATCATATTGAGTCCTTGCCTTACTATCCTATAATTTTGATCTCAGAATAGCAATTGTTACTCTATTTTTTATTTTTTTATTTTATTTTTTTGGAGAGAGAGAGTGTATGTGTGAGCAGGGAGGGGCAGAGGGAGAGAGAGAGAATCTGAAGCACCACACCCAGTATGAAGCCCACCGCAGGGCTTGGTGTCACAACCCTGAGATTATGACCTGAGCCAAAATCAACAGTGGGATGGTGAACCGACTGAGCCACCCAGGCACCCCAGCAATTGTTACTTTGTTTGGCAACTTTGCTCTTCAAAAATACCAAAGTATCAAAATCTGGATTATATATAGTAATTTAAAAGTCTAAAAAATGTTGTTGTATTTTTTAAGTTGAAAGGTGGCATAACATAAATTCAGGCTCATAAGTACATCATGAAAATTTTTTTAAATAAATTATTAGTAGGATCAAGTTAATTAAAAATAATGATCCAACAGTCTGCTGTCCTCATAGGAATTAACCATTAGAATGCTAAGGAGTTCCAAGAGCTAGATTGTTCTTCAAACAGATAAATCAGTTTCAAAGTAAAATATATTATCTCTGTGGCGGAGTCTATAAAAGTAAATATTAAATCACTTCTCAGCAAAATTAACTCTTGCCATAAATCTGGAACATAACAACATTACTTCCAAACAAGAAAGATGGCTGGTTGGTTAGGTGCCCATAAAGGTTGAATGATATAATTAGTAGAATGAGCAAACCGGAGTACAGTATGACAGTATGTATATACATACAAATATACATATACATACATATATATACAAAAAAAATCCTTATACATACACACAATCACTTGTCTCCCAACTCACCCCACTCATCATCTCCCTGCACTCTCTTATATTATCTATTTTCCCCAGATTTTGCCAAAGAGCAGAATTTGTGTCTTATTCATATTTGTTTCTCACTTCCCCACTCCTATTCTCCCCCAGCACCTACTTATAACAATTTTTACATACAGAAAGAAATAAAACAAGTATCATTTAATATAAAACAAAATAATCAAACTACCGATTGATTAAGGTTTCTAATTTTTTGCACTTTTTATTAAAAATAAAAACTTAACATCACATAATTGGAAAAATTTCTGCCCATTTCCAAGACAACACTGAGATTTTCACTTTAAAATTCCTGAAAGTCTCTCTAAACAGTCTTACACATATTTGTATCTGGGATATGTAAAGTTCCTCTCTCAATCCAGAATGTTTTCCAGATTAGAAACTTCTCCTTATACTTTGTGTTAACCAATATGAACTTACTAAGAAGCCAGAGAGCTCTGATTTTTGAGCTGTTACCATCTACCCAGATATTAATCCCTGATAAACTTTTTATTCTGTGAGGACCATATGTGCATAGCAGGATCAAAAAGCTATGGCAAAGCACAGGAAATCAGTGTTCATCCTACTGGAAACAAGATTCAGTTGTGGAGAACTGGTGTCCAAACAGTATCAGACACATTGTATTCACTCCTCTAGGCCCCAGGGACGGTGCAAGTTAGATAAAGTGATAAATCATCAGCAAAGCATAGAGATCAAGAAGTTAGGCAACTACTGCAACTCACCAGGTAGGTAATTTTAGACTAACAACATAAACTGTCTTAGTTTTCTCAATAGTAAAATGGGGATCATTATATTTACCTCACAGCAACTCTTGGGAGTCTCAAACTAGATGGCCCAAGTCCACCATGCAGCATGATCCCTAGCGCACAGTAAATGCTCAAGGAAACATAGTGATGATAAGGAGGAAGATGCTAGAAACATGTCGACCAAGATATGGAACAAATGACCACAGCCGCTCAGGTAGCTAGATAGAAAAACCAGAAATCTTAAATAAATTAAGATAGAACCTGAGGCAAAATCCAGGCAGACTTTGACACTCTCCCAGGGAACCAAGGTACAGTGATAATGATAACTGCTCACCCTATTTCTCATTGTATAATACTTCCATTTTATCAATTGCCTCAATACTTATAACAATAATTAGTAATAAAATTTTCAAGATGGGAATCAAACCAGAAGGGAAGATATTTTCCATTGTTTCTTGATATTCCTCAAACAATACGAAAGACCTATCTTTCTACTTTGTAAAAAAAACTACCGTTGTGTACACAAAGCTCATGTTTGGTAGGATTGAAACAAATGTTAAACCACCCCCGACCACACAGTAATTTGCACGTACCCTAGCAAAACCCAAGGCTAGTCTTAAAAATCAGCTTGTATAAATAAACAGAGAGCAGAGGCAACAAAGGAATAAGAATAATGTCATTAGCAAGTACATTTTGGAAAAACAAAAACTAAAACACTTCCTTAAATGAATGTATATATTTTGGGACACCTGGGCGGCTCAATCAGTTAAGTGTCTGACTTCGCCTCAGGTCATGGTCTCAGGATCCTGGGATTGAGTCCCATGTCGGGCTCCCTGCTCAGTGGCGAGCCTCCTTCTCCCTCTCCTGCTGCACCCCCACCCCACTTGTGCTCTCTTTCTGTCTGAAATAAATAAATTAAATCTTGAAAATAAATAAATAAATAAATAAATAAATAAATAAATAAATAAATAGGGGCGCCTGGGTGGCTCAGTCAGTAGGCCATCTAACTCCTCATTTCAGCTCAGGTCATGATCTCAGGGTGCTGAGGCTGAGCCCCATGAAAAGTTGGCTTGGGATTCTTTCTCTCCTCCTCCTCTGCCCCTTCCCTGGTGCATTCTCTTTCTCTAAAAATAAATAAAATCTTTTCAAAAAATATTTTTATTATATATTATTTGTAGTATCTATACACATATCTTATATAAATAACAAATTCAAAATTGTTATTTGTTATTTGAAGTTGTCCAAAACCGATGTATCACCCAAAATGTATATTTTTCATACCTCATTTAAATGATTTTAAAATCATAAGTAATTGACTGCAAGATTATATATGTGTGTGGGTGTGTTTTTGTATATGGTGATATACTGTGTATATATGTACTTCAATATATGTATGTAGTGTTATAGATATACATGTGAATATACCCAATGCTAACTCTTAGACTTTCAAAATCATTTAAGTTAATGAGAAAATCCATGAGATTATATTCAGATATGGCTAGCTGCTTAAATTCTATTCACTATGATATTTTCTTGGTATTAAGATGCCATTAACTTTAAGAATCACTTTCAACTGCACAGAAGAAAATACATATTAAACATTTGCACTAATTTTAAGTACCATACCAATTTCAGAAATATTAAAATGTGAAAAATATGACTTGATTTGAAAAAATATAGCTATGAAGTTAGGTATTTTAAAATAAGGCACATCCAAAAAAAGGGGAAAAAAAAGAAAATCTCTAAAGAAAAAATGTACATTTTTAAATGAATAATGAGAGCTAACTGATATGGTACAAATTGGGACTTGCACTCCGGATACCAGGAGCCTGGAGATATTAAATCAAGCAAGAAATTGTGTGCATGTGCTGCACACACACAATAAATGTGTCATGGTTTATTATTTTTCATAAATTGTCACCATAGAAAGTACAAATTATTCACAGTAGAGTTAATTCCAAGTAAGCCAGGAAGCAGAAGTTTCCATGACAAATAAGAACAACTATATAAAACCCTACAGATATATGACCCATAACACATTACAGAGCATTGATTTCCCAGAGGCTAATGTAAAACTCATGTACCCAGTAACAGTTCTATTTTCATATTTTTCTATAACTCAAATCTATTCATGCTGCACAATTACTTTTGCATAATAATATATTTTAGTTATCTGAGTATTTCATCAGCAACACCAGGAATTCTTATTTTAAATGAGTATCTTTGGAAACATCCCATTATTTTCTTTATGATCTTTGATTCATCTTTACCATTTTTTAAAATGTAAAACGTCTTTTATTGATACATCAGACAATTGCTTCATTTTTTTTTAAATCCACAGAAATAGGAAGAGTTGCTGAGAAATTTAATTTGATGAATCAAATTACATTTCTGTCTCCAAGGACTAAACCCCACACATTTGATACATTGAGATGTTCATATTAAAAATAAGTGGTAATCTCAAAAGATGTGAATTCCTTTTGTTTAAGAAAAAAACAACAAACTAGCTACTCAACTGACTTTTACTGGAGGAAAAAATAAATGGATAGAAGGGTAAGGATGGAAAGAGAATTGGCCAAGAGGGTTCTTATGCATGGAGAAAAGGATAAAGAAGAGTTAACAAAAGAATAAAACCTAGACATTTTTTTTTTCTTAGCTTTAGGCTTTAGTCTCATCTGAGATCAGGAAGGAATTTAGTCTGTTACGCTCAAACAGAAATATATTTTAAACATTTACAAAACAAGAATGGCAGAAGGTTTTATCCAAGGCAATTCAACATGAATTAATAATTAGAATATTAAACAGAGATCTGGGCTGCTTTCCTCATGTCTGTCTACTTTTTAGAGCAAGTTTTTATTTCACTGAAAAAAATGAGAATAATCTCTAGATTTTTTACATCTAATCACATTTTAGACTCTACTTTGTCTGAGATTCCCCTTCTGCTCACGGTGGTCACTCTTGGTTTTTTATTCTGATCTTTCCAACTTGCTTTTTTTTTTTTTTTTTTAAGATTTTATTTATTTATTTGACACAGAGAAACAAAGCTAGAGAGGAAACACAAGCAGTTGGGAGTGGGAGAGGGAGAAGCAGGCTTCCCACAGAACAGGGAGCCTGATGCAGGGCTCAATCCCAGGATGCCAGATCATGACCTGAGCTGTAGGCAGACTAACCACTGAGCCACCCAGGTGCCCCTCCAACTTGCTTTCTTTCATTAAGCTGCAATTTGCAAGGGAGTCTCTTTCTCAGTTATATCACTGGCTCCTTCAAACTAGCACCATCCTTCATTGGTTTTTCACCTTCATAGGAGATTTAGATTCTTCCTTGGAGTTCCCTAAGCCTAATTTTTAGATATATTTTAGATATATATATCTAAATTATACATATTAATGTGTCAAAAAATTTTCATAGTGAAATAGATACTAAGAAATTATTGAGGAAGAAGAGCCAGAATGACTTCCCTGGACAATTCTCTTTCTGCAGGGTTCTCAAGGGGTGCTATATAGATTAACAGCCAGGGTATCATAGGGGAACTTGTAAGAAATGCATATTCCAGGGCACCTGGGTGGCTCAGTGGGTTAAGCCTCTGCCTTTGGTTCAGGTCATGATCTCAGGGTCCTGGGATCCAAGCCCACAACAAGAGCCTGCGTCCCCCTCTTTCTCTGCCTGCCTCTCTGCCTACGTGTGATCTCTCTATCAAATAAATAAATAAATAAAATCTAAAAAAAAAAAAAGAAGTGCATATTCCAGGCCCTACGCTAGACCTGCTGAATCAGAAACTCAGAGGAGTGGAG
>PITA01000414.1:0-97288 GCA_004023965.1 Spilogale gracilis | reverse complement strand
GTTAAGCACTGAGCAGCTCCACCCCAGGATTTAAAACTCTTGCACTGCACTTACCAGCTGAGAATAAGGGACATTAACGGGATAGCAGGGTAGTGTGGGGACACTCGAGACACAGATGTAACTGCAGAGGTTGATCAGGTCCGAACTTCACACTCATCGAATCTTGCCCCCAACGCGGTTTGTCGTTTTATAACTGATTTTTCTCATGTCATTTTCTTCCCCAGATACCTTTATCAATGAATGTGTCAACCTTTCTGGCATACGACCAGCCCACAATAAGTTACTGTGGGGTGCATCATGAACTTCTCTCTCATAAGTCCTATGAAACGAATGCACAGGAAGATACGATGGAAACACACCTAGAGACTGAGCTGGACCTGAGCACAATCACAACAGCTGGCCACATCAGTGACCATAAACAGCAGCTGACTTAACTGAGCTGATCGTTAGCCAAGGGTTGCAACCAAACTTTGTAACCTCAAGGACAAAATGAGGAAGATTGTTCATTGTGGACTCTAAAAGCAAAACACAACAAAAATCCCTTGTTAAAAAAAAAAAAATCCAAGATTTATTCATGAAATAAAGAAGACATGAATTGTTTCAAGTCTACACTTTGTAATTAGCTAAGTTGTGCAGTATTTTTTTGACTTAAACAGAGTATGACCCTGAAAAAAGAAAATCTTTTTTTTTCAAACTCATCCTACCTACCTGTAAAAACTGTACAAAGCTAATGTATTTTTCATATCGTAAAGTTTCAATTATAGAAACAACTGGTATGTAGAGTACCATAATTTAATTACATTTTACTTTACAAATTTTACACATTTCAGTTTCTAAAATTTTAAATTAACAAAAAATTATTTCTTGTGTTATTCAGAGTTACTCAGTTTTGTAGGGACTGTTTTGTTACTGCTTTTGTGCCCAGAAACCTTGACTCTAAAATTCTGTGCTGTGCGAAACATGCACGATTTTTATCATGCTTACCGCGTAGAATTTTATCTACTTGTTCCAGAAATAATACATTAACCAAAAAGGATTTAATTGTTGAGACTTGTAAGAAGTTCTTCAATTACATAGGCAGGTTTTTCTTATAAATGAAAAAAAAAAAAATCAAAGATTTTTTTAACATTTCTCAGACTTAACTGTTGCCTTGAATTACAGCCTAGTTTCTAAGCAGTGAAATGTAATGATAAAGAGGGATATTTTAACAACGTATTTCTGAATGAATTGACTCATTATTTCATTCTTTAGAGTAACCCATTGTTAAGGAAAGGGGAAGCACGGACAAAGCATCACTGGAAACAAAGGCCGTAACCACAGCAACAGACTTTGATACACCTAAAAGGTGCAGCTGCCGGTGACAAAGAAAAACTTGTTAAATCTCATTCTTTTCAGGCCAAGGTGGGAAGGATAGAGCATAATAATTGTACAGTAGCAGATTTTTTCCTAATTAACCTAAAGTGGTTTACCTAAAAATAACATCAGTCAGTGCAAAATGTGCCTGGTTTTTAAGACAACTTTTCATTTAGAATTGTGAGGTTATATTGTGGGAACATCTCAAAGGAAATACGTGACTTTTTTCACTTTGTGTGCTACATCAATTCTCTCCTGGGGAAGACGTCTAAACATGGATAGCTCGTTCAATATAGATACCAGCCATGGTGGAGAACTTTATAACTCAAGTAAACTGTAAACATACTTAATATGTTCTAAATTGTTTATATTGCCAACCATGATGAGATTTACCTCTAAATTATCTGGGAAATAAGCCAGAGTAATTTGAAGCCACCCCAGATCATATATTGATTATGTAATTGTATTATAAAGTAAATTTAAATGAAAACCTAACTTTTCAGAGCCTGAAATAATCAACTTCTGCTGTTTGCTTGACACAGATTACTGTTTGAAACTGCTGTTGTTTTATCTCTGGTATTCACACATTCTTTGTGTGTTTTTTAATATAAAACTACAAGTTTCAATTGCTGTTGCACTAGGAAAAACGTTTTTTTTATGTTGTCATTTTGTATTCATAACATCAAGAAATAGGTTGAGCAAATGTCAATCCAAGGGTCAAACACAACCAAAAACAATGAAGAAAAGAGTTTATAAAAAACAACATCAAACTTTAAATTTATTTCTTCCAAAGAAATTATATCTACAAAAGTCTAGTATTATGCCAATTGATATGGCAAATTGAAGAGCAGCTTAAAGAAGAATGAACTTTAAAAACGTGCAGCAATTTCTGATGAAAATATACACTCTGAAAAAAACACAAAATATTGGAAGAAGCAAACTCTTTTGCAAATTTAAATGAATCTAAATGTCTCTATATCAACTATTTAGCAAACCAGATTTTGTAACATATATTGCCTAAATTATCTGCTATTCAAAATTTTTGTCATGTTACACCTAATCTTAATCTTTATTTTTTCTCATTTCTAATTTCTTTGCAATGTATTATTGTCAGTATTCTTAATCTTCTACATTGAGGTTTTATTTTGCACAGTTAGCAAATTTATATAGGATTAATTATAAACCACTATTGTGGGTCTGAAATTGGATACAAATTTTTATTTATTATGTAAACCAAAATGCCATTTGCAATTTTTTTCTTCTTAGAAGTTGTCCTTGCAAAGATTCAAACATCTTTTAATTCACGTAAATAAGCATTTTATATCTATTTCCAGACATTTACAAATTGATATATAATTTTTAGAAATATAAGGTTCCAGGGAGCTTCACAAATGTGTGCTCTTGATATCCTGAAGGAAACTACTTTCTTAAACATTTTAAATTAATCGAAAGTAAATAACTATAAGTAGAAGCAGCTACCTTACAGCCACATCTCTGTGCATCTGAAGACTTAACACAGTAAGAACCAAATAAGCTAAGAATTTTGAATTTCTCATATTTGAAATTCAACCCAAAGGATCTTTTACAAGAAGAAGAAGAAGAAGAAGAAGAAGAAGAAGAAGAAGAAGAAGCAGCAGCAGCAGATGAGTTACTTGTTTGCATAGTTCTTATTCTGTCATGTTCAGGGCTATGGGGGTGTGGGGAAAAGGGAGTAAAAAACCTATTAGATGAAACTATCTGGAATCTTTATCACATATTTGCAATTTATATATTTGTGTCTAAAATCCTTAATTATAATCTATCTTTTTCATCATTCATTAATCTCCTATTTCCTCTTTCTAACCACCTTGCCCCCAGGTCTCCCTCCCTGTCTATTTCTCACTCATTTAAATAACAGGAATGTTGATATGTTTGGAGTTGAAAAGTGCACTTTGACCCAGCATGGTTATAGTGTATCGGTAGGCTGCAGCAAAGGAAACATTTATGCAGTGTTTTTAGGTTTACAAACCACAGTTTACACAAATTATTTCATTTTGTCTTCATAACCACCAGGTGAAGACACATTAATCTCCAAGAAGTCATGACTGACCCAAAAACACAAGGCTAATAACTGGTAGAATTAAACCATTCTCAAAGTTCACAGCCTGTTAGACTTTCCACTGTACTAAATGCCTTCTCTCTGATCAGAGCCAGAGAATTTTCAGAGATAGTGAACAAAATAAAAATAAATAAATAAATAGTTTGTCATGTTGTTTAATCGCAATTTAACTCAGTTCTTCTATCTGTATAATACATGAGCTAAATGAACTCTCTGTGTCTACTCTGTCCCACATTAAAACTCTTTGTTCAAAAAGTACAGTAAGTCATAGATTTCTTAACATATTACATCATTTGTAAATGTGAAGATGAGCTGCTTCCAAGAAGTAAATATATGTAGATCCAAGGTATGGACATAAAATCAAGAAACACAAGGAAGGAAATCAAAGACCATCTAAATAGAGACTGTGTGGGTTATAAAACAGATCCACAGTGCGAGGTTCAACACATGTTCAACACATGTTCAACTGAACACATGCTCAATTCAGAGCTAATTGGGAAGACCTTTATAATTTTTCTTTTTTTTTCCTTTATTTTGTCTCAGCAAGAGTACTTCTTAAATTGCAAATTCTTTTTTTTAAATTCTGAATTCTTATACCTTTCTTACTAGAGAATAATTTTCTCTATTCTCTTCCCACTAAAAATGAAATGTAATTTATCCAAACTGACATATAGATGCCAAAACATATGATAACAGGCAAGCAAAATTTTTTATCTGCTCATTTTTATCAAGTCTCTATCCCTACTCCCTCCTGAATGTTCCAGAAAAACATAAATGATACAGATTTTAATAAAATCACATTTTTAGAAGGAAGGAAAACTTGTCTACCTTCAACATTCAAGACAAATTTCATAATCCATTTGAAATCATATCAGACTTGGCAAACTCCTTGGAAATATCAATATCTCTTTGTAAAAATATTTTCTAAAATAAAACCATTGTAAATGGGAAAAAGGACATATTTCATTTTGTCTGCTGCTGACTCAAAGACAGGTAGCATTTCTCAAATTAAACATTCAAAATAAGTGAAGAAACTAAAAGTATGATGATGCAAACTATTAGTACACAAAAAAAGAAAATCAGATGTGCGGGGTACATGGCAGCACATGAGGGGAAAAGTAGTGGGACTGGCAGAAATTTGGCTTCAGGAGAAAGGGTGAGAAATCTCTAAAGCAGATACAGTAATATCTTACACTGACATACCTCTTAATGGTTTGGTCCTGGGTGATAGTGTAACAACATCCTAACACGTAAAAAAGTCCCAAGGTTTAGATGGATTGGTTAGGCCGTGAGAATGCAGATGCACCCGTCTTTCAGTAAGAGCTTCTAACTACTGCCATGACCTTCTCAATGCACCACAACAACTGTCCCTAACTAGAGGCTGCCAAGAGCGGGAGATCCAGCCTTTGTGCTTTCAAATCTCTGACATACCCACAAGGGTAGAGTAGCCTGATAACTGGCAACTACCCTTCATTTTACTAACAACTATAATGGGGAAGAAACATAGTGATGGGCTACTCTTAAAGTTCTCTCATGGGTTGCATTATAATTTTATTATAAGATAGGAAGCTGCTTGTATTCAACATTTTTTTTTAATTCAGGGTAAAATTCATGTTTTTTAAAGGCTATAGCTGAATCTTTACCATTTCTTTAAGAACAGTGACCTAAAATCAACAGAATGCCTCAGCCATCTAAGATTTAGAAAACTCTTGAGTTTCTTCCTTCTTTTCCCTGAACATTTATGGATTTTGTTTTATATGTGTGTGTTACTGAAAACCTAAGTGAAAACTGGTTTTGTATAAATCAAATAATATTTCAGATGTATCAAGGGACCTTGTGATAAAAGATCCTTGAAGTCCTTTTTTGTTTTCTAATCTGAAACACTGTTCACTAATTCATCTTTTATAAACTGATTGCAGTATATCTTGTGTTACATAATGCAGCACGCTTGCACTGCATGGCCTTGAAGGTTCTGTGATACAGTCTTTGCCTCAGGCTATATAAAATGAAGACGGACTCTAGGTTTTGAGCAAGTTTATAGTCACTGTAGTGCGATCATTTTCAGTCATTTTCACTTACTGAGTTCACCTGGATTCATGTGAAAAATAGTACTAAGATAACATGGATGGATAAAGTTGACAGTTATTTTTTTTCTATTTATTGGTTTAAACTTGTGCTACCTGTCATATCTTCAGTTACTATTAAAAGCAAATCCCTGGGCACCTGGCTGGCTTAGTCAGTAGAGCATGCCATTCTTGATCTTGGGGTTGTGAGTTCAAACCCCACATTGGATGTAGAGCTTACTTAAAAAAGATCAAATCCTTTGGGTCTGTACTAAATTTACTGAATCAGAATCTCTGGAGCTAATAATCTCTGATGCATGCTAAGTTTTGCAAAAATACTGTTCAAATGAATTTACTTTCACTAAATCATTCAATTGCTTTTTATTGCGTCTAAAATTACTAATTCTTGTGCTTTCTTGTGCCAGTGAGACCCTAATTTGCTAAGCCTGGCTGAACATTTTTCCTGACTGAGAAAGGCAAAACAAAGAACAACTATACATAAAATGGTCAGGTTGTTTCTCGAGAGATTGTGTTGTTTATAAACTTTGGTCCCCATGAGTTTTTCTACACAAATATCTGAAAACAGTCTTAAATCAGCTGGGTTATTCACTTAACTAAAAGTTATTATTTGCTCCCATGGATAATAATCGAATAACTGAAAGCTAGAGGTGGGGAAAGAGAAAAGAACTGATTTATGATGTATCAGCACTGTGCTGCCCTCATCTCATTCTCAAACCATCTTAGGAAGGAGGTAAGGCCATCATTTTAAAGAAGAGGAAAATAAGGATTATGGTAGTTGAGTAATTTGCCAAAGCTCAGACAAGAGAGTCAGATATTCAAATCCAGTTCATCAAACTCTAGGGATGTGCTCCTATCATCCCACAAGCACTGTTTTCAGAAGTAAGAAAAAGACTATAATCAATGTAAATGGCATATATATTATAATAGTGGGTATGAAGACAGCAGAGAAAGAATATACCTCCCTATTCTTAAGCAGAAAAAATTGCCTAAATTATTTCACACTGGGTAGAGATTTCCTTCAATATCTTAAGTCAGCAACTTACTGGAAAACATGTCCATTACTTTCTTGAAGTTTTATACATTGTTTTCTAAAAGAAGTGGATGTTTAAAAGAAAAATCCTTCAAAAGATACTCCCAAATATTCATGTTGTAGTTTCATTTCCAATTTCCTAGCTATATTATAAAATTATAACAAAATATAAGTGCATATCCACAATATAATCTTCAAATGGCAAAAAATGGAAGGGAGGTTGCCCATTGAAGAAAAACCTATATATTCAGGAAAGCAACAATGTGCAAATGACAACAAAAAGACCAATAATCTACAGTCATAAAATGTTAACTGGTAATGATATGGCTTTGGGTTGCAGGATATTTCCGATGAATGATTTTATGTGGGAATATTTTTTAAAGAGAATTTTTACTTACACAAATAATATGTGTAATGGGAGTATACTACATAAAGGAGGCAAGAGATAACCTTTATCATAACATAGACCCTGCTTGCTCTATTACTCAGAATACAGTATACACTTTAAATAAAAAATAATTTTCTTTGTTAAGGTGATGCAAATGTTTTCGTCATTGTGTGCAGGTAACCAAATAAATTTTTTATGTTTACTTTTGAAGTCAGTCTTCAGGTAAATCTGCCTCAGTCTCAGCTATTAAATGATTTTTTTAAAAAGTCTCTTGATTCCATTAGTATCTCTAAGAGCTTTTTATTAAACCATTGGACTAAGAGCCTCTTCCCTTTCTCCTTGAACTTGCACAAGACCAAGGTAATATAATTCGGAAACTAGGTTAACATTTCACTCTATCGCACCACCTGTTCATGTGACATTCAGGTAAAATACACTTGCTTTTTACACCCCATGTGCGATTCAGAAGCCAATGAAATACCCCATAAGCCACATTTACCACCAGTACTAAAACTGTGAGAAAAGTATGTTATACATTTAAAACAATAAATTCAGAGAGAAAGAAGCTCTCATATCCTGAATCTAGTATCATGACACATGTCCATTCCGGCACCACCACCACCACCATACAAAAATTCTACCTGAAAATCTCGAGTAATTCTGATTTTGAAAAACAAAAATGACCCTGCTGTCTGGACTGAAGATTGGTGAAAGATAATGAAGAGGAGAAAAAATTACATATGTCAAGAGGTAAGTGAAGGAAATGTGATTTATTGCCATTAATCTACAAGTAACTTTTAAAACTAAGACTAGAATTAAAATTTACAAAGTTATGCTATCAAATGTCATTAGTATTTATGTTATCAAATGTCATCAGTAAAGGCCAAAAGGACATTGGGGACATGAAAGCAAAGAGATATCTGTGATAATGATACACATCAAATAGATGGACAGAATTAATTCTATCTAAAGAGAGAATATAAGAATAAAAATTAGTTTAAGAGTTATCGCTATTATTTCACTAGAGAGAAACTGAAAAGTCAGAATAAAAGATTCAAACTAAATACCAAATGCTCTTTCAAGATTAACTTTAAAATAACCTAAAACTATAAACCTTAAATTGCTGCTTCAACCATAAGAGTAATTACATTAATTCACATATACCTAGTGAAATTCTGTTATTGAGAAATAAATTATATTCAAAATATACTCCACCTATTCTTCCTATTTTATATCAATGATATATTTTCTTTTAATTACAGATCCATAAATATAATGCCCTAAACAGTGTAATGAAAATGTGGTGAAAGACTGAATCAACCATGTCATTCTGCTCTGCTGTAAGGCAATGTTAGAGGAACATGGAGAGCTGGAAATACCGTTTCTAAAGTCCTCTTAGCAGCTCTTGACCTACACTTACAATATACATTATCTATGGGTCTTATTTCATATTCATTTATAAAGCAAAGAAATAACTGCCTTGAGAGAAGAGCCTACGGGCCCCATCCCAGCTCTAGTCTCTCTAGTCTCACATGTACAATAGATCTAGGTAAAGACACTGAACGCCCATGGAGAAAAACTTGAGATCTTTGTGATGTCAACATTTTACCTTTGGATTTGATGGCATCTTAAGTTCAGTGTATTGAACTTCCTTCAAAACTTCTTACCAGTTTCCTATTTAAGAAACTTCAAAGTTGAGTTCCTTAAACCAACATTACATTTTGACAGGGCAATTCCACACTGAATCTTTGTCATACTTCATCATTTTATGGAAGAAAATCATTGGGCTGGGGTAGTGGTCTACAGTGACTTTGTCTTTGCCTCTGATTCCAGTTATGAGGTAAAAATGTGTGACCTCAGTATGATACCTTGGTACTACCATAATAGGATTGGACAAAGAGTCTTCTACTGGATAAACACCTTATATAATATAAGACAGAAATGTAGTTTGGGATCACATCTTTTTAACTTACTGATCTAATATAGCTTTCAGATAATGCATGCCTTCTTGCTACAGAGAATATAAATATTATTGTCTATAATGAAGACATGGGTTTTTTTTTGTCATACACTTTCACTTTCTGAGGACAGACCTCAGATAATTGATCATGCTCCATAACTGCCACCAGAAGAAATTTCTATTTAATTATTTCCAGAAGGAATGTTTTAATACTGAGCACTGTAAGATAAAATAATAACTAACACTTAATGAATGTTTACTTTTCTGAACATTTTACATTTATTCATTTAGTCCTCCTAGTATGGTCAATAAGATTAACAATAACCTTATGAAGTAAGTACTATTGTTATCTCCTTAAGAAGATAAGGAGAATGAGGCTCAAAGTGATTATACCTACTAAATCGTGGAGCAAGAATTCAAATCCAGATGATAGATATACCAAAAAAGTCACTGCCACTAACTGCCCATTTAAAGTCCACCCCCTAAGTCCTACTCTTAAATTTAAAAGTCTTTTCACTTATAGATGTAACTGAAGACATTTTTAACAATGTAATGGATGTTTATTACATACCTAATCTATGTCTAGTGGAAATCTAGAGATACAAAAGAGTCTATTACGTACTTCCTATTCTCAAGAGATAGTCTTAGCAAAGAGAAAAGACATCCATATTAAGTAAAAAAAAAAAAAATCCAAGGTAAATTGAATACATGCAAGAGTACAGAGCAATCAAAGAATGAAATCAAAGTTAGCCAAATCGTTGAGGATAACTCTGGGCAAAAGTGAACACTGAGACAGTGCTTAACGCTAGCAGTATTCAGATGGACAAAATGGAGAAAGAGGGAAATGATGAAAGAGTACTATATTTTTACATATGGACATCTATTATTTGAATAATATTTGTTAGATTCATTTTTGTCTGGCAGAGAAATACCAAGCTCAGTTTTTATCCTGATTGCCTAAAAATGAAGAGCCACATTTTACTCTGGCCAGAGCAAATGTTGTGGCCTTTCTATTTGGGCATAAATATTTCCCACCTTTTTTTCAACTTTATCTTCCTATATATTCATTGCATTTTACCTTTCTTTTGGGGGGCTAAATCATATTAATCTTTTGTCTTATTCAGTGTCAGTAAAATGTTCATAAAACACTTTGAAGATGGATTCAAGCAACTCTATTAACTTAAAATAATTATGTGAATTACATAATTTCTTAGAAGTTAATAACACAACATCCTCTATTGAATTACTTTTTGGCATCAGGTGAGAAAATTGCCCATAGACTTACTGAGTTTTTCTTTTTTCAGCCTTTTCAGTCTTTATGTTAACATTGGTAATCCTAACCAGAATTTTTATTCCAAAGAGTAAAAACAAAAATGCTTTTTGATTGCTATATTTTACAAATAAAGAAACTTAAGTAGAATATGATCAAACACCATGATCAAAAAAAATCACTTTGGTAATAGAAAACAGACTCACCAATAGAACTCATATTTACGCAATATTATTTTTTGCTACAAAATATTTTATGAACCTATAAAATTTAACAAAATATGCATTTTTGCCTTAAAAGTATAGACAATTGTCAATAAAACTGTTAGTTTTTAAGGTACAGTCAAGTAAGAGGGAAAAATGTTTTCTTTCCATCAAAGTTTGCTTGTCATTTGAACTATTCACTTGCAGCTAATTGCGTGTTCACTTGATAGTTACAAATTTTCATTCACATGTATATATTCAGTGTGCCTTTCTTTTGTATAATGATTGTCTTTTATATTATATCCACAATACTTTAGTGTTTTTAATTCAATCAAATAAGTATTTATTCATTTATTTAGCTTTTACTAACAATATGCCAAGGGCTAAGACAGGTAATAAAGTGATCAAATGCTTAAAAGTGAATAAATGATTGTAATTCAATGTGATATTTCTAAAAATGAAGTCTGAACATGGTGCTACAGAATGGAAGGGGAGAGAATGATTAATTTTACTGGGAGAAAATCAGAAAAGGCCTCAGAAGAAGTGCAGTTTGAGACCCTGGATTCTACAGATTGCCAATCACACGACACATACCCCAGCTGTCCTGTAAGTTCTGCTCTCTATTCCTCATTAGTTTGGTATTTTAGATGTCTGTGGGTATTAGCTTGTGGAAATCTAGAACTCCAGTAGTTTCTGAGTCTGGTATTTTCCTCAGATAGTTAGGCGACTTGAATTTGTTCTGTATACAAATTTAAAAAAAATATTTTTAGTTTTAATTTTCCCCTCCTACAAACTTCTAAATTTAATCCTCAAATCAAAAGTCATCAATTGAGCCATTGCCTGATAAATGCAGGACATATGCAATTTTACTAAATAAATAAAATAATAAGTAACAAATAAAGGTCATAGATTGTCAGAAGTTTTTCATTTTGTTTTTAACATGTATCATGCCAATCTAATCCGTGTGTCAAAAAACCTATATTGCAGCTCTCATCTCAGGAGTATGTGGAAAAAATGTAGAAGAGGTGTATTTGCTTGTACAAATTACGTTTTCACCAATTACTGGTTATGACATGATTGCTATTAAAGTGACTAAGAATTAGGTTACACGTAGAGAGTCTTTTGTATTTTATTCTGCTGCTATCAAATAATTCTTTAAGAAAGTGAAAAAATATTAGTAAGGTAGTCAGATCATCTGATATGGCAATAAGCAGAGTCCCTTTGGTAGCTTTCAATATCATTAACTCTTAACTTCCTTAAATATGTTTTATTTTCTTTAGCCAACACATCTCTTTATAAGAACATCATTATTCCCAAAGGATGCCATTGTTTGTTTGGTGCCTAAGGCAATTTCTTATTAAATCCTCAAGAATGCACCTTGCATTAAGCTAAGCTGAAATAGTAAAAGTAAATTCAGTAAATAATGCAAGGCATAGTTTTCTCATCTTCCCACTTAGGAAAATAAATATTTTTTTAATTTTAGAATTTCAGAATAGCTCAGTATTAACATGAAAAGAGTTCATCATGAATAGCTATTTTAATAAATTCCAAGGGAATTGTGTCTTAATGCTTTTCTCCTAAAATACCCTTGTGGATTATGAAGACTGTGCAATATGGCAAAAGTAGCCATGAATATCTCCAATATGTGGAAAGCATATCATATACAAACTATTATTTTTCAAAAATAAATTACATATAAATTTTCACTGTAGATAGTTCTCTACAGCATGACCCATGCTATACTGTAATATATAAGCCTAAGAAACTGAATTCATTAGACTACAATTTGTATTACATTACATACCTAAAACATCCTTAATGTGAGTACTTTAAATGTTATCTTTAAAACGTTATCTATATGGAGTCTACTTGTTAGTGACTATAAAATTATAAAAGCCCTTCAGTTTCTGACTATTCTTAATTCTAATTAAGAGGCAGCAAAATCTAGTCTGGGAAACTCCAGTTGATTTACAAAGAAAATTTATGTGTTTTTCAATTCATGTGGCCCTGTAACTGTTAGGAGAAGTGTGAAATACTGATATTTACAATCCTGCATGCAATAGGAACAGTATGGAATGGTAATGGCAAATAATCAGACACTCTCCTAAAAGGCTTTGAGAAATACTTTTAGATCCCCACCTGCTGGTTAGAAATTCCACGCTCATAGGGTATAATGTTACATAAAATACAAGGCTTTGATGGTCTCCACCATTCCTGTTCAGGTTTGTAACCAATCTACTTTCAAAAGGACTTGTGACAATGTATACACTAAAACATCTGCATAATTAAACATTTTGAGCTAGTGATTATTAGGAGACAGGTTATATTTTATAGTCGCTACTGTATTTCTCAGAGCATATTAAATTTGCTATAATTTCATTCCCCCATAAAATCCTGCTTTGAAAACGTTTACTAAAATAGAAGGAATAAGAAAATAAGAAAAAGGGAAGAGCTAAGCTAAAAATTACAGGAGGATTAATAGTAAACTTATAATGATATAATTCTAAATAAAACGACATAATTTATCAGGCTTTGAATTATGTGAAAAAGAAGTATATTCAATTTCTCTGTCCACCAAAACATATCACAGTTGGCTTTGACAGAAAAGGAAGAAGGCAACAGTTAGTTTCATGGCCCTAAGTAAACCACAGGGAGATTAATACATTATTCTGATTATTTTACTCTTCTTCATGTCTGTGTCTTCTTTTTTTTCTTTTCTCCACGTCTCAGTTGAGTGAACTATGATAATACATATGTACTTGACATAATGACGGGTGACAAGACTTGAAGAGAAAAAGCTTATATTAATTTATCTTACAATATGAATTGCCCAATGATAGCATATTACATAGCTCTATTAGCTTACCAGAAAGTTTAAATAAAGTTATATTTAACTCAGTGCCAGATCTGAAAACCAAACCTATATTCCAGCATCCTTTTTTCAATAAATTGAATATCCTTAAGAAAATTCATATAAGTCTCAAAGCTTTCCTTTAAAAAAGAGCCTTTGACATTTTCATAAAAGCAGCTCTTGGCTTATGTTTGGATATAAGGACTTCTATGAATCCCTTGAATAATCAAAGACGTGGCTTTAGATGACTGTATATGTGGTCTTCCATGAAAGATCCAGAAACTTGTTAATGTGAAATGCTAAAAAAAATACTAAAGTATCTCTTAAAATTATTTTTGTCAGACCATTATGTGATAGAAAATTGTCTGCCGGAGTGCATTTACATGTGGTTGCTGTAATGGATAGCAGGATAAAAAGAAATCCACCAGAGGACATTTCCATCTCTCCCCGGAATCATGGTATCCCAGACAACACACCAATCTCAAGAATACCAATATACTTTTTTTTAATATATGGAAAGTATCAACATTATTCACCTGTTACTGATTATGAAATTCCCAAATGGTAAGATTCTTACCAAAACAAATCCTGAAGCACCTAGTATTTAAGCTACTTCATTCTGGGGAGGAAGCCTCTTTTGAAAAATAAAAGTACCAGTTAGTAATGGATTATATGCAAGTCACTCTAGCACAGTATTTCAATAACTTCAGTATTTTTATCTCCCCCCACCAAAAAGTGTCAGAAATGAGGCATGAAAAACTATTAACTGAATCATTCAGACACTGAATAGATGTTGTTGTCAGTTTGTTCTTTCAATGGAAATAATGAACAACTGATTTATTTATAACTGCTAATTAAAATACACCTTCATTTTCTACTCTTTCTAGCATATTATAGAAATTTTATAATTGTTTTATATCATAGCTGGTTTGAAATCACATGCTTCCATAAAAATTTCTTCTTTCCCAGGCTTTTCTTTAACTTCTTTGGCTGGGGTGTAATTAAAATGTTTTGAATGACTTAGTTCCCTTGTTTTGTTTTCTCTTTCAATTTTCAGCCTTTTCTGCTAATGGAACTGATCCATACCTTAAATTTATGCAACTAGAAACTGAAATCTGAATTTTAAATGGATGCAGAATACATTTATATAATGACTATAGAGTGATTCTTGTCAGAGCTTACTTGGTCAAGTTTGCCTTGTTTTCTTTCTGAGATGAGGGAAACAACAGGAAAAGGTAAGAGAGGCTGGTTTCTACTTCAAAGAGAGAGAATTCTTATTTTTTTAAGAATCAAGGCTAGAAGACATACTTTATCCTATTTTCCAATATTTTTTTAGGGTAGAGAGGAATATCTCCCTCTCTAACCCTGAAATTAATTTTATCTTTTCTAGACATTCAGGTTTTTGTTTCTCTTGCTGCCTTACATAGTACATACACACTGGACTCTACCCTCCCCCGTAATACAGGCCCATATAAGAAAAGCCTTTAGGAATATGTTTCTACATCTACTTGAAACTATTGTTGAGGAAAATACCCTTCACATTACAGAACACAAAATTTTTAAAGAACTTGTGAGAAGTGTATTTTAGGGCTAGGTCCAGGAAAAATTACCCTGGAAAAATGGTTGTATCTTATCCCCAGTGAACTCTAGAGCCCTATAACACATCCTACCTCCTTCACATCTCAGCTCAGGAACTCTGAACTGGGTTACACTTGATAAATGGAACCTGGTAAGCCTTCCTGGTGAGTGTCCTGGCTTTCTCTTTTTATGTATTGCTTATTTCTTCTTTATAATCCTTTTTTTTTTTAATTTAATTTCATATGTCTTTTGTTATAAGAAATCTCAAATTATTTGGGAGAAGAAAAAAGTATAACTAAGGAAGTAAACTAAAGTTTCTATTCTTAAAGCATTTTAGATGCTTATTGCAATGGTGGTATAATCTGAACTTTGGAATGCTTTTTTTCTTTCTTTCTTTCTAGCCTCATGCCCACTTTCCACTGTCTCATCATTGAGTCATCTTTAGATTTTCAGTTCCTTAATTTGCATCTCACCTTTGAACTGTTAAAAAAAAACCTTACAGATATACACACAAACACAGAACATTTCTTTCATATGCTCTGTTCTTCAGATATAAAAATGGCTAAGAAAAGCAGGACATACATTGAAGATATTTTTCACTAATAGAAACATTCTCAGGTAAAGTTTAAAGTGACCACTAAGGTGAATTTTCAAAGAGCTTACTAGGGTTAAAAATGAAGCTCTCAACAATCTTTTGTTTGAAAGTGTTTTCTTGGTCTAAGCCAAAAGTCTGTAGGTTGTCACTAAGTGGCTCTTAACAATTTTTTAATATTTAAATTTTCCTTGTTTTATTAACTCTTGAGTTAACCTAATTATAGTTTGTAGATTATAAAGCATGATAACTGTATAGTTCATTCATTCTTCCACCTTCCTTCAGAGACTAAGCCCCTCTTTCTAGCCTTCTAATCCCAATCCTAATTAAGGAAGCAGTAGTTTTTCAAGTACATCTAAGTTTATCTATGCAAAACTATTTTCAGCATGATTTCATGATACTATTTAAAGTGTTTCCTTCTACTTAATTTCAGAGAATTGGAGTAATATATGAATTAGATTCTGAAACCTAAAATGTTGGTTTTGGTGCCATATTAATAAATTATGAAATAAATATAAATAAAATCTTCAAAATTTAGATTTAAAATAAATGCATTTTTCATATTTTATCCAAAATTTAATCATGATTAACTTCAGTTTGCAATCCTTAAAAAATTCATGTGAAGAAGGAAAGATAAAAAATTTCATGTATAGCAATATAGAAATTCATTTACATGTAGCATTTCATGTATTTATAGAGTTAATTAAACTTTAGTCCAACTGCCAGATTTATAAAGCATGTAATAAAGACAAATACTTAAAATATAATAATTCTCAATTGGCATGCAAATTCCACCTTTACTTAAATGTCCTAATACCCCACTACTCCTTAAAGTCAGAAAAAAGAGATCAGATACAAGGAAATGAAAATCAAGAAAATGTGTATCAAAATATTGCATTCCAGGGGCACCTGGGTGGCTCAGTTGGTTAAGTGACTGCCTTCGGTTCAGGTCATGATCCCAGAGACCCAGAATCGAGCCCCACAGCGGGCTCCCTGCTCCGCGGGAAGCCTGCTTCTCCCTCTCTCACTCCCTTTGCTTGTGTTCCCTCTCTGGCTGTGTTTCTCTCTGACAAATAAATAAAATCTTTATTAAAAAAAATAAAATAAAATAAAAAATATTGCATTCTGTTCCCAATTACCATATAATTCCTATTTCACAACTGTCTTTGAAAATTTAAAAAAAAAAAGAATAAAGGGGTATCAATGTACTAGCTATATATCTATAACCAATACATTTAACAAGTTAAATTTTTGGAATGTACGCCCTCTCCATTCAGTTTTGAATTCCTCATAGACAAGGTTCTGAATTACATCTCAATCCTGTTTAAAGAGTATGATCTTTATAAAATCAGAGATGTCTTCTTCATAGAGTAAAATGAATTTATGAAACTGTGCAATATAAAAATACAAATAAAAATCTTACTTAAATGAATTAAGTAAGACTAGTTCATATAAAACATATCTATTCTAGAGTCTCTAATTTTTTTTTTCTTGTTTTTCTGGATGTCACTAAGTTTTGTTATAAATATGCAATTGGAACTGCATTGCTACCAGCACATACATAAAGCTGAGTACGAAATTTGGATTAATGGTTTTTAATATTTTTCCAAATCCTAAATACCTAAAGATGTAATAACACACTACCAGTACCTCATCATAGTCATAGTTCTCAGTGTGTGTTGTGGGTTGGGGAAACAAGGGCCTGCAGTAGGCAGGGATAGTACCTTCTATGCTTTTTCTTGGCATTTCTCTGCTAAGAATTAATCCTGAAGAGTATATTTCAATTACTCCCTTTTAAAAAATCTCAGATCTTGGTTTGGGACTGAAGCTGAGTCCAGTGGAGTATAATGCAGCTTTGGATTAACCCCAATCAAAAAGATCCCAAGGAGAGACCTGAGTCTGGGAAAATTTAAATATGGGTATCTCAGAAATTACATTATATTTTTAAGAAGCCTATGGTAACCTGTATTGGAGGATCCTGTATGTGTCACTTCAGAACCTCCATATGTCTCTGACAAAAAGCCCAGGTCATATCACTGGAAGCTACTTTGGTCTGTAAATACTACCGCCTCCATCTTTAGTTCAATATTTGAGTAAATTCAAAAATACAGCAAGACCAATCTATGCCTCACCTAAAGGCCTCTTGGAAGCAATTAATCTGACAAGAGTACAGATGAGACAATTATGTTCACTCAGGTGATCATGAAAGTAACCATGGGGAAAATAAGGGAAAGAGAAACAGATTCACTAAGTATATGGAAGCTGTCATTTTTTTTTTCAATAACAGATTTACACCTATACTTTTAAGAGTGAGGGGTGCTGAGAAAGAAGCAAAAACTAGATGCAAAATGGGACTCTCTCATAAGACAGAGCTTCTCCTTTAGTAGATTCATAATAATAGTGCATCTGACACTTGTTAGGGTCAAAATATTCAAATAAACACCTGTAGAGAACTTTAGAAGCTTAATCCTTTCTGCTTGCTTCTTTATATTATTTTTTAATTTATATTCCTGCTCAGTATTCAGATGTACCTCATAGGTATTCGATAAAAAACTTAAAGTAGTTATGCATTTTTTAAAAAAATTTCTCCTAAAATGTTAAAGAACAATGAACCAGATCCAACTGGATGAATCAATTATTCCCCAGGTATAACTCCTGGAGTTGTATTAATTTTGCTTGCTGCAGTCGCATAATAATTTACTATAAATGTCTTAAATTACAGCATTTGAACATGTGCCAGGAAATAACACTTTTCCCCAAAGCAGATAAATCATGAACCTGAAACACAAAATGCACCTTGAAGGTGGTTGTAATTCTTCTAAGGAGTGACTTATCCACATGAGAGAATGCTGACCATTTCATTTGAACGGTGACCTTCTAACAGTAATGAAAAGCACTTCAAGATTTTTGAAATGTTATTATTAAAAACAAATTTAAATAAATATTTAAATAGATAAACATAGAAGTTTCTCTGATAATACCTCCCATAGGAGGCAAGAAGACTAGAGATTAATAGTAATAATAACTTTGGCTTCCTTCCCTGAATTTTTATAAAAGGACTCTTCTCATATGTAGTCCCTTTTCTTTATACTCTCCAAAATAGAGTAGCTCAAATATCTATGAGAGATTCTGATTGGATTTGAGAGTCTTAGGTGATATTAAAGTTAATATAAGATAAACACTCAATAGCATATAAAAACTCAGTATTATTTAAGTACAAAGAGTTCAAATAAATCTGATTATCCAAAAGGCTAACCACTTAGAAGTCATGTTGGAAATCAACACATATGCTTTGTGATCTTGTTTTCATGACTGATACAGATCCATGGAATAAAAGAAAAACTAAAAATCATGTAAATAACTAAATTTAATATGCACGTGTATATATATATATATATACATACATACATATATATATGTATTATTATACCTATTGGAGTCTGCTAAATACATAGTGTGTTTCTAGGTTTATGTACCCACTCAACACATATTTATTGAAAACTTAACTATATTCAAGTCACTATTAGAGATTAAAAGAATTAGATTAGATACAGATGGTCTAAAAGAGGCTTAAAGAAGAACTCATGTCAAAATTCAGAATAAATGGGACAGAAAATTTTAATTATCCATCGTGGAAAATAATAATATTAAAAACCTAAGCCGGACTGCAGTGGAATGAACAGAGTAAAATGTAGAACCCTGGCTCTGATCAGTGTGACCTTCATTCATCAAGGTCAATTCATCTTTTAGGCTTCTGCTTCTTTATCTGAAAAATGAGGAAAATTTAACCATGGGAACTTCACAGTCTTTTCTAGCTCCAACATTAGATAAAACTCTATAAGCTTGATTTAAACCAGAAGGTGCAAACCTCATTCTTCACTTGTAATGATTTCACTGATGAATAGCAATGTCAGCTAAAATGAATTCCATCTCCTTTATCCTTTCCTGACTCCAATTTGATGAAATAGCACAGAGTCATTGGGACTCACAAAAAGACAAAACTGTATCCAAAACAATGATACTGGGATTATAGAATTATAGAATTATTGTTTCCACATCCTAACATTTTGAAAATAACTGAAGACAAACAATTAAAAGAAGAGTAGACAAGTAGAACTTGAATGAAAACAACTGGGAGATAAGAGTATAAAACTATTTTCTTGTTTGAACTTTTTAAAAAATTGAAAGTCTGGCGATATTTCATTCATAATTTTTTTAATGTGGTAATCCAATTAGGGAGCCATGGCAACCGAAGGATAAAAAGATAAAGTTTTATCATTAATTTGAAAATGTCTTGGTTTGAAAAAAGTTTGGTAGTAAAATCAAGGTTAAATGAAATATCAGGAAGCTCTGCAATTAGGTTAATAATGAGGTGCCTCAGGGATCAGTGCTAACACAGGTGTTCAATATATTTATTAATGACTTAGAAGAGTTGTGAATAATATAGAAGCACATTTGGATAATGTCAAAGATATTTATAGCAATCAAAATGGGTGAATGACTGCTTTTCTTGACCCATTCAAGAGCAATTATTTAATATACTACAGCAAATAATCAACAAGAGCAAATTAATGTGAAGTGTATGGAATTATCCAAGTTTTCTTGACATGCTAATAGCTACTGAAATAGTCATTGCCTTTCAGGCAAGAGTGGGCATATTTAAGAAGACATCTGTCCAATAAAGAGCTCTTCATGAAAAAAAAAAGGATACTCAATAGGCTAAAGGATAATGTGAGAATAGTTATCTAAATCAATATGTATTGCTGAAAGTTTTTACATCAAGAATCTTGTTCTACTGAATGACACTGTTTTTTTTACATAAAACCACACTCTGGGATTATCTGGTGTTTTATCTGGCAATATTCTAAATGATTTCCTATTATCATCCAATCATTTCTGCTCATTCACCAAAGCTCCTGGATGCCTCTCAGGGGGAATGAAGTATATAAGGG
This sequence comes from Spilogale gracilis, assembly GCA_004023965.1. NCBI lineage: Eukaryota > Metazoa > Chordata > Mammalia > Carnivora > Mephitidae > Spilogale > Spilogale gracilis. The sequence goes on along the minus strand of PITA01000414.1, from coordinate 76,929 downwards.
GATCTCCTTCCCACCTCTGCTTTGCTCTAAGGGATTTCAATGACATTAACTCTTATGCACTAGTCTTCCAAAGTTGAAGATCTTAAGGCTCTAGAAAAATTAAATAGGATTCCTTTTCATAAGGAAGCACAATACCATTCAATAATAGCATGAATCATCTTAAATTATCATCCTACCCTGAGGTTATGTAATTATTAGGCATACCAGGTAATCTTAACTATAGCGTAGTTTGAATTATAATTCACTCATTTGAAAATATTTTCTGAGTTCCCATTTTATCTAAGGCATAGTAGGAATAAAAATAGTGAAAATAACTAAGAAAACACAGAGCTTGCCCCAACAGAATTTAGAAAATCATGTCACTCCTCTCATGAACGAATAAGCATTTCTCAATCCTGGTCCATATCGATCACATATAAATGTGTAATTTCATAATAACTTTGTATATTAAAATTAATAAGAATCAGAATTATTTCTGTAGAAATATATAATAGCATTTTTAAGGCTAAGGAACCATTTTCTGCTACCACTTTTCTACCAGGAGGAAAATATGTTGACCATGGTATTAACTTTCTCATTTGAAATTTAACAGATATTCCTCCAAATTTCAGAGAAAAAGAAGAGATTTCTAGCCTATTTGGGACTAAGTTGGTAGGCCACTAAAAGTGAGGCAAAATACTAACACAAACATTAAATTGTATGTAACTCAGCTTTACAAAATAACCCATCAGTAAACCCGCTGACAGTATGGAGATCTATGTGAAGTACTAAGAGAATTTTTTTTTAATTTGGTTTAGCATCTTTATTCTCTGTACATACCCACCAGAAATTTCATATGTAAACATCTAAAATAATACATCCAAAGCCTCACAAGCATTTCACAGACTCTCAGAATCCAAAATTAATTTTTTCTACATCATCTGATACATCACCACTAGAGATTTAAAAAAAAAACCTCATTAATAAAGTGCAGACTCATGCTAAAAGGTAAACTTTGGGGAAATGAGGAAACTATGAACCTTCATTAGAACCACAAACATATTTATTAATGAGATTTACTAGAAGGTTTAGAACTATCTGAAAAATAAAATTCATAATTTGAAAAATAATTCACAAATAAGAAGTGTAACAGTTCTGTTAATTTTTCCTTTCAGATCTTTCAGTAGCAATGGGTTATTCTGTAGTGTGATTTAAGTATAATTTTAGCAAGAGAAAATAAGTAGTGAATGAGAATTCATTAGTAGGTAGTCACATGTAAACAGTATATCAATCATGCTGGTATTTTTAAGCATCAGCAAATTTAATTCCATTTCTAGAGGCATAAGCTCATATTTCAAAATATGTAGTATATCATATTTATTTTTAAGAATGTGTCTTGATTATAAAATATTAAAAGTATTTCCCCTGTTAGATTTCCTATGCGGACGGAGAGTAATGATATCCCCAGTGCAAATCAGAGCACTTAAAAACAACCAGTGTTTCTAAAAATAAGAATATTTCACATCTTTGCCCTAGATAAAGAGATCCATCATGATAAAACTAAAAAAAATCTGAATCAAACCTAAAAATATGAAAGAGCACAGGAGAGGAATCCAGAGTTTTGTGTTGATTTACACTGAAAAGACAGATCTTTTTTGCTCAAAATTAATCCATAATGACTAAATAATTTCATGGCCTTTCACTCAATTCCAGCTTCTAAATGTTAGCCAATTAATCTGAAGTTATTTTTCTAATTGCATAGCTCACTGTGTATAATCAAGTGAACAACTCAAGTTAGGTTGATCAAACATTTTTAATCACCCTATATTACAAAGAAAATCAATCATGTTATCAGACCATATAGTATTGGACTCTACAAGCTCACTCTGGTGAAGCAAGGTATATATGTATTGATTTCAATATATACAGAGACTCTTCAAGGTCAAACAGCAAAGTAAGGGAAGAAGAGTACTTTGAATGAGTATTAATACTCCTGCACCATGGTTTCTGGTACTCTGTATTTCACAGGAAGCTATATGGTATTTGAAAATCTTCTGAAACCAAAAGAAATTTCTGACGTCTGAATGGAGCAGTCAAGAAAATTGAGCACCATCAAGAAAATAGAAGAGTCAAGATTTCTGGGCACATTCTGCATGACAATCAGAGTTACAAAAGAGAAAAGAGAACAAAAAGATTCCTGCCTACCACATATATCTTGTTTATTGACCATTAACATGATGAATATGATGGGAACATGCAGGCTGATGAGATTCCTTCACTGTACAAAGGAAAGTTATCCTTGTTTTGTAATGTATATCATAATTCTTTCCTAAACACAGGGAGTACCTTTTAGCTGTTATTCAACTATGTGGAGAAGAAACTGATGTTGGGGGCATTGAGTCACATACTATACCCTTGAGGCGCAAATGAAGCACACTTATTGCTGGTGGTCACTAGTTGCTAGATTTCAAATAGGGACTGGGATTTTAAATATTTCAGAAAGAGTTTCTCTCAGTCTCTACTGTCACTGTAACTCTTTAGATTTTACCACAGTAACAATACTCCCTAAGTATGATCCAAAATTCACACAAAAGCGTTTCTTTGAATGCCTTCCATCTTCCTTGGTTCTCAATTTCTTTTTTTTTTTTTAATACTTTATTTATTTATTTGACAGAGAGAGAGATCACAAGTAGGCAGAGAGGCAGGCAGAGAGAGAGGAGGAAGCAGGCTCCCTGCTGAGAAGAGAGTCTGATGTGGGGCTAGATCCCAGGACCCTGAGATTATGACCTGAGCTGAAGGCAGGGGCTTTAACCCACTGAGCCACCCAGATGCCCTGATTCTCAATTTCTTAAACAAATAGTGGTTCATCAGAACTCTCCCAGTTGGTCCATTCTGACATAAAGCTACATTTTAAACCATTTTCTATATTATAGTCTTTTTTTTTAACAACTGATGAAATTTTGATCAGTCTTGTCAACAGTATCCAGTGTAGGCACTGCTGTAATTACCACCTTTGTAAGGAGTGTGTGGAAATCACACACATTCTGGGCATGAACTCATGCATAGACACCAGAATGAATTGTAAATAGAGACAACCTGATAGGAAATCAAAGGAGTCAAACTTTAAACAGTGACCACAGAGCACCCACTGCATAGGCGAGGCAGTGGCATCTGAAAAGACTGTTAGCCCCAAAGTACTTCCTCCACAGATCATGGAACCTGAAATTCGTAAAGATTTGATTCGTTCCTCTAAAATATTGTCTGCAATGCAATTGTAGATGGAAGTAGCATATTTAGGACAGAAAGTATGTTATAGCGGTGCCTGGGAGCCTCATTCAGTTAAGCGTCTACCTTCAGCTCAGGTGATGATCCCAGAGTCCTGGGATCAAGGCCCACATAGGACAATCTACTTGGCAGGGAGCCTGCTTCTTCCTCTACGTGTGCCTGCCACTCTGTCTATTCATGTTCTCTGTCTCTCCCTCTCTCTTCCTCCCTCCCTCTCTGTCAAATAATTAACTAAAGTCTTTTTTTAAAAAGTACATTACAATGTAGTTTATAATAACTACTAGCGCCTAATGGTGCTAGCCGAAGTATAAGTTCAATGAAGCAGAGAGATCTAAGCAAAGTGTCCAGAGAGTCAGGCTGATGGCGGGCTTGAAAAAAACAAGGCAACTGCTAATGTCAACTGACCATCAACCTCAATGTCTGCAAAATAGGAAGTAGTGAGAACTCAGATGAATGAGAGAGCAGCTTTCTTACCTAAAAGGGCCAACTATCACTGAGCTCCAGAAGACTGTTGCAGAACAGGACTGACTCTTGGTCCACATCTACTTTCTCTAGAGAAACCAAAATCTGAATTTTGGGGGAGAAATTTCTAATTTTTAAGTGTTAGAAATTGATTCATTTTTTTGTGTAATATCCTGTGGACCAATACTGTTCAGGGCTCATCAAATATAGCTAAGGGACAGATCTGGCCATTTCTCATCTGGAGCATGGAGAAGGAAAAGGGAGGTCCCAGTAGGTCAAGGGTGGGTTCTAGGCTGTTAATTGAAGAGACCATGTAAGGGCTCCAGATAACATGCCTTCCTAGGACAAAAGTACTCACAAGTAAATATCCTTTTCAGAAACTATACAGTATTTTGGATAAAGTTCTCAAAAATCATTTATTTATTTAACCGTGTCTTGTGCAAGAAAGGATGTAAGATAACATAAAATTTTCAATGGGATAAAATTAAAAATAAATTATGAAGGAAAGACCTAGAAGAAATGATGGCAGTAAAAACAAAATAAAATATATTAAATGCATGCTGAATATAGCCAAAAAATTAAAAGTTTCATTAGCTATTGATTTACAAAACTGAGTACTATTGCATGGGGAAGGAAGGAGGTGTTAATTATTTTGCAAATTCAATTTGCTTTTTTTTTTTAAATACAATTGGGTCTTCAAGGTGGATGAATTTATTTTGCTCATAACTAATAAAGTAATAAATGTCCAAATAAAGGAGAATTTTTATATAATTTGTTTGTTTAGATTCTATGCTTTCACACTAAAAAAAAAAAAGTGCTATTTTTAAAGGCTGTCTTTGTGAGCCACAATAGAGAGCAGAACAGATCCCTTCCTACTTAGGATTTTAATGCTCCCTTGGATAAAAGGGAAAGATTTTTCAATAATAAGAGAAGGCACTATGAATTCCAGAAGCATTGGTCTGATGAGGCCATATACAGGATATATTACAGCAATATTCCAACCTAATGTGTCAGAATTGTACAGCTCTTTAAAAAAAGCTACATTAATAAAAAGTAAGCACTTCTATCAAGATAAATTGATTGTTGTTTGTCCTTATTCTAAAGGAAAGGAAAAAATTAGGGATGATGCATTATCAGTAGTGGTAGGCATTAGTGTATTTCAGTCTAATTTCAACCCCAAATCCAGACCATTAAATACAATTGCAAAGGCTCAGCTCTTAGAGTATCGGAGGATGTACAGCCCATATGTAATGAAGAAACGCTCCTGTAAATCCATGGCTGAACATCATGCATTCTGATGAACCAAGCACAGAAGAAGCTGGAATTAACTAGGCGAAAAGCTCTACTTCCTTACCCAGTTTCTCTTGATTAAACTGGTGAGCTATAGCCACAGGGACCAGGTCTCTGCATTTAACTTTTTCAACAAATATTTATTAGAATCTACTACTTGACAGATGCTAGTCCTAGGAAAAAAAAAAAATCATTCCATGAACTTCCGGTTAATTCACATCAAATCAAAGGGCTCTATTCTATACAGAGTCAATTTACCACTGCAGCATAATGCAATTACAACAACAGTTTCACTTCATCAAAACCATTATTTATTTTATTTTTATGACCAAAAAATGCTTGTTATCACAAATCATCAATAACATGCAACCAGACATCTAAATATCATTTCCTTAACCCATTTCCACTTCTAAATCTACAGCCTTACACAATAAAAATCAACCTCTAAGTAACACCTTTTAGCACTGCAAAATGTTCAACTACAAAAGGTAAAGTAAATTTTCATAAGGTGTTCTACTTATTGAGAAATAAAAACAACAACATGTGTACTTCAAAAAGATCTTCAGTAGCAAGGAAGGGAAGTAAAAATGTATGCTTTGTAATCTCCAATTAATCAGATCATTTAATTCATTAGTATAGTTTTTTCTTCTCCCTCTAGTATTCCAGTTAAATATTTTAAGGTATATTATAAATATTTCATTTTAAGGGTGGTAAACAGCCCTGAGGACAAAATGAAAGGAACTGGAATCTAGTATCAACTTTGTTATTAATTACACACATGTACATACATATGAATATATATATAGTGTGTGTGTGTGTGTGTGTGTGTGTGTGTGTGTCTGTTTTCAACATTTGGAATCACATCTCTAAAACCAGCAAAGTACATATTGTTCCATATCTCTAAGATATGGATTTTCAAACTGCACACTTCAAGAACTTGTTAGAAGTCCAAATTCTCAAACCCAACCCCAGATATACTACATCAGAACTGCTAAGAGTAGGGCCCAACAGTCTGTATTTCTGCACAGAGGGTATTCTAACAAGAATTAATGCTCCAAAAGCAGAGTGATTATATAAAATGATCATACTTCAGTGCTGAGGGGTTTAAGTTACAAATTATAGAATTATTCGTCACAGTTCCAATACTGATACAATGTTTTGAATTAGAAAAGTTATTGAGTGCCATCCAAGCTCATGGTCACTCCTATACTTAAGATTAATGATCGCCAGTCTTTTTTCTTTCTGTCTCTCCCTGTCTCTCTCTATGTCATCTATAAGTGAATGTGAAATACATGTAAACACCTTTTATCCCCAATTGTAAAAACCAAATCAAAACAAAAACCCTCCATATGGGAAAATAATACAAAAATCCATTTCTAGGTTATATTTCCCACACAGAGAAAAACCAATTTCCAGGCACCTGCTACGGGGGCATAACCTACGGTTAAAACTATTTCATAATGAACTATCTTGAAAAACTAGTAGTATCCACAGAAATAATCCACTCAGTGTTCCAAACTTTATAGTAAAGTTTTCCAAAATAACAGAATGCATTACACATTTTTACTAGTATATAAAGCTATCATAGATCCATCATTCTCAAATACAGAAATTGATGTCTAACCCATTCAAAACTTCCTTAAAACAAATTAATCATATTAAATAAAGAGTTTTTTCCTTCCCATATAGATAAATTTATTTGCCAAGGGACTTACAAAATATTGTTACTATGACACATACTAACACACAAACCAAAAATTATCACCAATAATGTTGGCATTAATAGTCAAAGAGGCAGTTGCGGTTTTATACCAACAAGGGATGAATACGCCTCTCAGACAGGAGGCCTGGGCAAAACCATTCATCAAATTAAGCCAGGTGAATCTGTAATCAATGACCAGAGCTTTGCTGGAACTGCAGGGCCTCACAGGAAGCAAGCTGAATTATGAGCTGCAGATGAGCACACTGATTGTTGCTTCAACCTGTTTATTTCACCAAGAAGAATAGAAATGAATAATACTAATATTTTTGCACATATTTAATAGTTTTAACTAGATACTCCATAACATGTAAATAAAGTATAATAACCACAATTGAATGTCCGATGATATTAACGAAGCTCAGAAACTTAGCATTTTCCCAGTAACAGTGAATAAAAATAAAATATTGATTCAGTGACCTGAGTGACTGTCTTTGTCTAAAACATACACTTCTCACAATCTAGTGAGGGATGGGCCCTGGAAAAATACTTTGTTGCCCAACATCTCAGGGCTTTCTTTTTTGTAATGAGATATTAGCAACTGATTGTCCTTTCCAAATATTTTTAGTGCCCCAAAGCCAGTGCATCATGGAATAAACTTACACCATTCTTCAAACTTACATCTACAAATGTTAAGCTTTTACTGCTTGACTATAAAACTTTTCTCCCAACTACATCAGTATCTCTTCTTAGACAAGATTATAGAGAAAGATTAACCAAAGAAACCCAAAACATCTAGAGTGGAGTCTAATTGCAAACACAAGTAACTTACATAACTTCAATTATATAAGTGGGAAAAAAAAAACAGCAATAGTGCTAAGGATTGTACCAGGCCAATTTGTATGGCCTGGATAAAGTGTGAAATGGAAATGCTAATCTATCCTGTCCTCAAGAGCTCAGAGATCCCCAATACAGCCCAATATAAAAGCAACTAGTTTTGTTGAGGGTGATTATGGGATTCAAAGATGTGTATTTTCACATAATATGATGCTTGAAAGAAAGATGACTACTTCTGGTGCCTAATTAGAGAAATAATGAAAGAATACCTGATTATGTTAAACTTACTGAGACATAGTACATTGGTCTCCAACACGTCTTTTTGTAAGAATAATTTAAAATGTATTTGTTTTTTTTTCTTTTCTACTAACTTTGGAATCCAACCTCTCGTCTTTTTCATGGATCAATAACACCACGTGATGCCATTCATAGCTAACGAAAACAAGCCCTTTGTAGTGAAGGATATAATAAAAAAAAGAGAAGAGATGCTACTTTTGTTTTGTATCTTTCATGAGAAGTTAAATCTAGTGAAGGTTCCCTGACAAGGTTATAGGATAACAGATGAAAACTGGACAAAAAGAAAGTAGGAAAAAATCACTTGTAAAGATACAAGAATTGTAATTATCACTCAGTTTCTTTTTCAAAGAAAACCTTCTTGCTAGCAATTTATTCCACTTATCTTAACCATCAAACTAATGCATGCTAACTAACTAAACAGTATATACAAAGTATAGCTGAGTAACTGAGTGTAAACCAAACCTCCCAAGAAGATCCATATACCTTGGGGTGAATTTATCTTGGTCAATAAATGGTTCATAGTGAAATAGTCTGGGCCTTGCTGGATGGTTCAGCTTGATGGGTGTTCTGGGAAGTCAGATAATGAATGACAAACAAGTAAATTGGGAAGTCAGTCATGTGCTGTTTGGGGATTTTCTGTCTTTATTTTTGATTTTTCTTCTATTAGGGAGTGAAAGCCTCTTTAGTAAAATTCTCCACTGGATTACAATCAGTCCTCTTGACACGACTACAGTATATAATTTTTGCCTAACAATTCAGGCTAGCAAATTCAGGCTAGCTCATTTCTATTTATTTCTTTATTGTCTCATGAGTCAACAAATAATTATTAACCTCTATTTTGATATATTTTACATGTTTATATTTAGATTTTAACTAATTATAAATACACATTACATATATTTATTAACTTGCTAAATAATGCACATTTAATGAAAATGAAAATAATAATGATTCAGTACATAAATAACACAGGGGTTCCAAAGCTTGTGCTTTACTGAAGACAGAACCAGACTTGGGCCCCACCAAACATCTCCACTTAGACAGAATGATCATAATCATCGAGATTTAAGATCCATATCCTAAGTCTTCATTACCCTCTGTAATGCTGATTTCCAGTAGGATGATTGAGGGTGGGACTATCCATTCCTTCCAGGAAAAGATTACTCCCACAGTCAGAGATATAGTCTGATCTTCTGTAACCCCCGCAAACCAATCAGACTTCAGATCACGCTTTAACATCTGAGTTTCAACACTGGCAATATACCGAGGAATACCATTGTGTGGGGAGGGTCTAGGTCCTGTCCAGATGTAGCTGTACCAAGTTTTATCCAGTTCCTTTTCAATCTCTCCTTAGGACCTCATCTCATCCATTCTCACCTTCCATATTTTTTTTAAAGATTGTATTTACTTATTTATTTATTTGACAGAGAGGGAGACAGACACACGGAGAAGGGAAACACAAGCAGGGAAAGTGGGAGAGGGAGGAGTAGGCCCCCTGCTGAGCAGGAAGCCTGATGCCAGGCTCCTGGATCCTGTGACCCTGGGATCATGACCTGAGCTGAAGGCAGACACTTAACAACCATGCCACCCAGGAGCTCCTCACATTCCATATTATATTTATAAAAAATAAAAACCATGTCCTTCACCTTCTGACTTAGAGTTATTATTACCAAGTAGGTAGGAAAGAACTTGAGACTACGAGCAGAATGTTTACGATTCTATGTATACACATATATATTTAGGTACATCAAAAAGAGCTTGGGTTGAATCATTTACATTCATTATCCACATTACTACTGCTCATGTTTTTCCTCCTATGTGCTCAACCTAGCAAATGAGACTAACCAGTTGCTCAAAGTCAAACTTTGGGAATTATTTTTTACTCATCCTCATCCTCATCCCTATATTTTACTAATCTCCACATCTTCTAAAATCCAGATTTAACCTTGTGAGGACTAACTTTATGAGTCAACTTGACTGGGCACATATATTTGTGTATTTGCACAAACATTCACCCATGTGTTTCTGTGAGGGTGTTTTTAGATGAGGTTAACATTTAAATCAGCTGAGTAAAGCAGGATGGTCTCTCTAATGCCAGTCCCATCCAATCAGTTGAAGACCTGAAGAGAACAAAAGCGTTGAGCCTCTTACAAACAAGAGGGAATTCTTGTCTATTGGCCTTTGAATTGGAACATCAGATCGTTTCCTCCCTTTAGACTCTAAATGAAACATCAGCTCTTCCTGGATCTCAAGACTGTCAGCCTCTGAACTGAAACCACACCATCAGCTCTCCTAATTCTAAGGTCTTCAGAGTCAGATGAGAACTAAACCATCAATTCTTCTGGGTCTCCAGTTTGCCAACTCACCCTGCAGATCTTGGGACTTGCCAGTCTCCATAACTGTGCAATCCAGTTCCTTTTAATAAAAGTCATTCTCTCTCTCTCTCTCTCGCTCGCTCTCTCTCATATATGACAGAGAGAGAGAGAGAGAGAGAGAGAGAGAGAGAGAGAGATCTTATTCATTCTGTTCCTTTGGAGAACTCTAATACAAATCTCTTAAACCTCTCTATTCAGCTGTTCAATCATTTCACATGGTCAGGTTCAAGTGAACATCATCTCTTACTCTGACTACTATAACAGCTTCCTAAATTGTTCTCAAACATCTATTCTGACCTTATTCCAATACTGTATGTTTGCTATATGTAGATACCTGAATAACGTGGGTCCTATCTGATATCATAAAGTCACAATGGAGATATCAACCAAGTAGCCTCCATCGATCTACAATATAGTTATCCTTGTAAAGTTTATTCTGTCTATGCTAGTATATCTTGCTTCTAGGTTTCAATACATATCTCACCATATGGATTATTCTCAAATAGCTGGCAGAGAAGAAAATAGGTTCTAAGATTTATTTAAGTGTTCTCCTTTCCAACGAAGAAATCATAGTCATAAGTGCTTAATATTTGTGTAGGATAGGAAAAAGAGATGATTCAGAAAGGATGTACAGTTTTCCCATAATCAAATCCTTCATTGAAAGCCCCATTTTATTCCATTCTTAAAAGTAATTCACTTCACCACTACATTGCTCATTTGGAAAACAGTAATTCCAAAATGAACTGATTTTTTTAAAATAATCATAAAATATTATCCCCCTTGGTTTACAAAACTAGTATTCCCTCTGAAATTTCCTCTCCCATAATCACTTATAGGCTGTATTGTGAAGAATTACATTTTAGAGTAGCCTTGGGCAAGAACATTTGTCTCTTTTTTCCTTTAACAGTGTTAACTCCTTGACCATATTTTTAAATAGTCAAAGGCTTAAGTTTCCTAATTTCTTCCTCAGTATTACTTTGGCAATTCGAGAAGATACTTGCAAATGGCATATCAGATAAAGGGCCGGTATCTAAGACCTATAAAGAACTTATCAAACTCACCACCCAAAAATACAAATAGTTCAGTTGAGAAATGGAAAGAAGACGTGAACAGACATTTCTTCAAAGAAGACATGCAGTTGGCCAACAGACACATGAAAAATGCTCCACATCACTTAGCATCTTAGAAATACAAATCAAAACCACGATGAGATACCACCTCACACCAGTCAGAATGGCTAAAATTAACAAGACAAGAAACAACAAATGGTGGCAAGGATGCAGAAAAAGGGGAGTCCTCTTACACTGTTGGTGGGAATGCAAGCTGGTACAGCCACTCTGGAAAACAATACAGAGTCACCTCAAAAAGCTAAAAACAGAGCTATCCTATGAACCAGCAATTGCAATACTGGGTATTTACCCAAAGATACAAATGTTGTGATTTGAAGGGGCACCTGCAGCCCAATGTTTTGCCAATAATGTCCACAATAGTCAAACTTTGGAAAGAGCAGAGATGTCCATTGATAGATGAATGGAGAAAGATGTGGTTTATATATACAATGGACTATTATTCAGCTATCAGAAAGGATGAATACTTACCATTCATATCGATGTGGATGGAACTTAGGAGAAGCGAAATAAATCAATCAGAGAAAGACAATTATCATATGGTTTCACCCATGTGTTGAATATAAGAAACAGCACAGAGGATCATAGGGAAAGGGAGGGAAAACTGAATGGGAAGTCATGAGAGAGAAGAACAATAAGAGATTCAAATACAGGAAACAAACAGTGTTACTGAAGGGCTGGGAGGTGGGGTAAACGCGTCATGGGCATTAAGGAGATCACGTGATGTGATGAGTACTAGGTATTATATTGCAGCTGATAAGTTACCGGATACTACATCTGAAACTAATGATATACTGTATATTGGCTAATTAAATTTAAATTAAAAAATAAAGATAAAAATCCCTACTCCTACATTCAAGTTTGAAAAAGCTTTATTTTTGTAACAAATCATGACATAAAAGCCATCTGACCCTACCCATTCCAAAATCCTGTCTCACTCTCACTAATTTTGAAGTCACACATACATCTATTTCTCTCTACATAATATTCCTTTGTCATATCCGCTGAATACAATTAACTAACAGAAGTCCTGAAATTGTATAGGCTTGGTAAGAGCAACTACACAGGAATGAATGTATTTAATTAAATTCTCCCCTCTAAAAAATAGAAAAGCGTCTAAACAGTGCTGTTCTGTCTCCTACCTTAGCCCTATTTAGTGCTTATATAGCTATTAAAGAGGAGGATTTGTATAAGCAATCATGGCATGCTCTAGATTACTATAATCTGGTTATAACAAAATGTATTATGTAATTTATTTTATATACTTAGATAAGTATATGTTAATATAACTCTAGAATAAAAGGCTCTAAATTTCAAGCTTATTCATAAAATTATGTGATTTCTCTGGATATGTGATATTCTGGGCAGAGTCATTTGCTTATAAAATAAGTATTGCATTTTATGACAAGAACAAATTTCAAAGTTCATTATTATTTAGTTTTACCCTTCAGATGAAAAAGGAACACTAGATTTATATGTATTTGTGTGGGTATATATTTTAAAGTTAGTGGAACCTGTAGCAGAAGTAAAATAGTTAAAATGGGTAAGAACTCTTAGAATTAAGGAAGATTCAGAACTAGGAAGCATAGATCCGAGTGCCATTCACATGTGTGTGTACACATATCTGCATGTGTGTACTGCACACACACACACACACACACACACACACACACACACACACAAAAGTAGCAGTGGATCCTCTGTCATCACAGAATGACCTAAGTGGGTATTAGAAACTAACTTTCCCAAGATACTACAGAAAAGTAACATTTCACATTTATAATTCATATTCTGTAGACTGCAATTTGTAGCAGACTAAATAAGTGACTCAAAGATCCCTGTCTCCTGAAAGATAATTGAAACTTTGCTTCCTGCAAAGATCACATACAGAAACAGGCATATCAAATACTCCTTAATCAGCTTTAAAATTTGTTTCCTTTTTCTTTTTTAGAGAGAAGTATATTAAGTGTCCTACACAGCGCCTGAGTCAACACTCATACATAAGTGTTTCAAGCAGATGTTGTCTTGTCTACCAGCCCTCCATTTCTGACAAATACTCTTTTTGACCAAAGGTTCAAATGTCAGCTGCCATCCTCTCAAATGATTTTCCCATTGTTGAGTGCCTAACCCAAACTGGGTCATCAGAAATGGGTTAAATACAGAAAAAAAAAATTAGCTTTCTTATTGTTTACTCTGTTCTGTGTGTATTGTTCTGTCCAATAGTATCCATGTATTTCCCTATGTGGATTATCCTAGAGATGTTATACAAATTCAGTTTCCTAAGTTATCTCTCTGTAGGGGTAGGAATATAGAAAGGGCACTTCTCAATTATTTTTCCTGGGACGAGAGTTAAGAGCTGATCTTCGGATGCCCTGATATATATATATATATTTAGTCCACATATCTGTATAAATACGAAATAATAAAATTATGCTCTGACAAATTTTCAGATATACTAATAAAATAAGCTAGAGTATGATTTCATAATATTTCAAGTTTGAATTAAATTTAAAAATATGGGGGGGCGGTGCTGGGTGGCTCGGTCATTAAGTATCTGCCTTCAGCTCAGGTCATGATCCTGGAGTCCTGGGATCCAGCCCCACATCAGACTCCCTCCCGAGCAGGAAGCCTGCTTCTCCCTCTCTCATTCTCCCTGCTTGTGTTTCCTCTCTAGCTGTGTTTTTCTCTGTCAAATAAATAAATGAAATCTTTAAACAAAATAAAAAATAAAAATAAATTCAAAAATATAGCAAATTTAAAAGCCAATACAAACCCATACTTTAGTGGATGCTGAAATAGGTGGGTAGATAGTGCTATAATCACTATGTTTACAAAACAGAATGCCATCCTGGTATAAAATTAAAAAAAAAAAAGAAAAATTGAATGCTTGAACTTTTGTCCCAATAGAAAAATTGTATTAGCTCAAAAGGAATTCCCTGAAAACAGTATTAGGTTTTCCTAATGAACATCATGGGATTTCTAAGTCTACACTAGACATGCAAAACATTGATCTGTTTATGGAGTGCTTTCTTTAGTTCTTTGAGGAGTTTTTTTTAGAAGCCTCAAAATGAGAATACATTAGGATAACTCTGACTAAAGAGATACAGTAGAATGATGAATGAATGATAAGATACTCCTTATCTTTGAATACCTCCCTTATTATTTCTGACCTATTATACAACACATATATACTTCTCTTCATTCAACCTGCTACTCCAGATAGCCATAAAAAGAAAATGTCTTAAAATTGATAATTTCCTTGGGGCACTGGGTGGCTCAGTTGTTAAGCGTCTGCCTTCGGCTCAGGTCCTGATCCCAGAGTCCTGGGATCAAGCCCCACATGGAGCCCTGCATCGAGCCCCACATAGGGCTTCCTGCTCAGCAGGAAGCCTGCTTCTCCCTCTCCCACTCCTCTTGCTTGTTTCTCTCTCTTGCTGTTTCTCTGTCAAATAAATAAAATCTTTTTAAAAAATTGGTAATATCCTATTTTTCTATAATTTTTATTATAAAATAGCAATTACATAAAATTCTCTTATTGAGTATTATGATTCATACATTTAAATCCATCTAAAGGATTTAAATCCACCTAAAGTTTAGACAAATTTTCAGTATTCAATGTTTATTTTCTTTTAAGATATCAGAATGAGTTGCACTCATAGTCTAGCTTTAATATAAACACAGGATATCATTCAATTTATGTTAATTATTATATATAACTGGTCTATAAATTATTTGTATATAACCCAGATCTGTATATATAATGACAAGAATTTAAAACAATTTTTTGAAAAATTTTTAAACCCAAATCTACTAATTATATATACAAAGAAAAGCAATCTATAAAAAGAAAAACAAGTATAATTTAAAAGAAGGCTTAACTGCGGGGCCTGGGTGTCTCAGTCAGTTGAGCATCAGACTCTTGGTTTCAGCTTAGGTTATAATCTCATGGGTTTTGAGACTGGGTCTACATCAGGCTCTGTTCTCAGTGACGAGTCTCTTTAAAGATTCTCTCTCTGCCCCTCCCCCAGCTCCCTCTCTTTCTCTCTCTCTGAAATAAATAAATAAACCTTTAAAAGAAATAAAAGAAGGTTTAACTATAAAGTATGAAAAGCAAACATAGTTTCTAACTTCAATGTGATCCAATAAAAAAACACTGTTATATGGTACAAACCTCTGGTTATAAAACAAACAAATCACAGAAATGAAAAGTATAGCATAAGGAAAGGAGACAATAATATTATAACAACTTTGTATGGTAAAAGATGGTAACCAAACTTATCTTGGTGAGCATTTCATAATATACATAATTGTTGGATCACTACATAACATACTGAAAACTAATATAATATATTAACTATAATTAGAACTTTTTCCTAAGTTTTTATTAAAAGTAAAGCACTGTGGTATTAGTAAAAATGAAATAACAAAACCCTTTTTGGAGCTATAAATAATAACATTCTAAGAGTAAGTCTTTCTAAGAGTAAGATAAGGAGAAGCACCATTTTCCCCCTTTTCCTGGCAAGGAGGCCTTCAAAAGGACACTGCCGTGACATGTTTGAGCAATGCCTCCTCTTATGATGGTCATAGGACATTTCGTCTTTACCTGTTGAAAAAGAATGAAATGCTGACCATATGCCAAGAAAGAACAGAGAATGAGGAATATACATAGACAATTAAAATGAAGCTATTCATGAGAGTAGAATCAAGAGTTAAGAAAATGAAAAAAAGAATTCCTATTCTCAGAACATCAAAATGTTCTATCACCTCAATATAGGGACATGCTCTTTTGCCATCTCGAAAAGAACATTTGGTGACCAGAGCCAGATAAAGGAATCCAAACTACTTGTTATATTTAGCTCTGCCATTTGAGCAGGTCTAATCATCCAACTGTGGATAGCACTGTTAAAAAAAAAAAAAATCTCTAAAATGCACACCATGAATAACATATACTGGTCTAAGAGAAATGTTGTTAGGCTTAATTAATGCTTGCAAAAGCACTCTAAGATTTTTACAAACAAGTGCCATATAATCACAAAATTTCTATTACTATTCTATCATCTCCTCAGCCAAAGCAAGTTTCGGTCTCCCAGTATTGCTGGCGGCAAAATAAACCTGACGTCAGTCTTCTGAGTCCAATTGGCAGACCAGCTGTGCCATTCTCCCCCAGCAGAGAGGTCACGTATGGTAATACCCGCATTATATGTCTACGACCAAGCCAAAATTACCCCTTTGGAACAGAGTTTAGCCCCTGAGAATGCAGAGCTGAGCAGACCTGCTGGATTAGGCAGACCAGTAGTGGTGAGGGACATTTTCGTCTGATAATGGCCCTAAATTACTGATATCAACTTGGTGCCTGAGACTCAGGCAAAAACATCTATTTTCATTCTATTTGAACATTTACTGAGAATATGAATGCAGCTGCCTTAGTCTTCATTTTCTTCTCTGTTGTTAATGGAATATTTAAGGTCATGACTATAAATTCAGATAAAATTTATATAAAACATGAAATTAAATGGAAAGCATTATATATATATTTTAAATCTATGGGTTTTCTTATTTATAGATTTTGGAGCCATATAAAACCCAAGCCCCAAGCCAATGGATGTTTAATAAACAATTGCATAGTTGTGTATTTTCAGGTATAAAGTATACCAAACTGATGTGAGACTGGTAATTCAGTGTATATTACTTACAGCAACAGCTTGGTACAACTTTTCCATATACTTGATTTATGAAAACAAACTCATATTCTTCAAAGGGGAGATTCATCATTTTATACAAAGTTAATATTTATGAAAATGAAATAAATGTTTACCTAAGCAGGAGGAAAATAACATTTTTCAGGTTTTGGAAATATATATATGGAAAGAGAGCGAGATTATGGAGAATAAAAAAACGAATTCTGTAATCCCTTCGCTCAATAACTGCCTATTGACATTTTTTAAAAGCAGAACATGTCAAGGTTAGTAAAGTGTAAGGTAACTTTTCCACTCCAGAGCTCTCTTTCCTGAAAAATAATCATTTTTAATAGTTTCATGCATTTCCTTCCAGAAAACAAAAGCTTTATGCACATATCAGTATACATATATATGTAAAGTTTGTATGTTTGCATATAGACTTTTGCTTTTCCTATTACAAAGAGTAAAGTGCCTGCGTAAAAGGGCACATGCATTTTATTCTGCTAGATATTCCAAACATATTTTGCCAAGCAAAAATGCATCTTTTATAAAATTAATCTTTATACAAATCAAAGAAAACATGTCCTGAACCCAGGAAAAATAAATGTTTATCTGAAAGGAAAAAGGGATGGTCTGCAAGGAAATATACTAACTTCCTCAACTCCTGCTCCAGTTTCCTTAAATTTTGAAAGGATCTAGATCTCACCTATACATCTCACCCAGTCCCAAGACCAATCTTTCCCCTATTTGGGACAAGTGTGGGGAGTCAAACACACTATCTGACCTTTTATCTTAGTTCTATCCTGACTTTACCTTAATTTCTAAAAAAGGGACTTTTATTTTATTCCAGTAACTGGATTGTTGGTCCTATGTCTTAATTCCTTATTGCCTCATGCCCCACTCATTCTTTCCTTTAAGAATTTCCAAGAACTGCAGCCCTGATAGTGAATCCTAATCCCTAGAGAGGGCTTCCTCCAATTTGTTCTTTGTGAAATTCCCTGCAAACATATTAAAACTTTCTCTATCTTTAGACCTCCTTGAGAATAATGCCATGACCTACATCTATGGCCAGTTGCTTCAATCTGACCACCCATGCACTGACCACCCATCCCACGATGGGTTTCTAAAGTCCGGTTAGCAATGAAATGAGCTTTGGCATGCCAAAAAGGCATCTTTGAGATTTCTATTATAATACGGTTTTATACAAATTCACATTCATCTCTCAGTAATTCAATTCCTTTTGTAACTTGAATACTTCAAAGACATATTTTCTGTAGTCCACTGAAGTATCACTTAGTTAATTACTAGTGTGACAGAATAAACTGTAGCTTGTTGACAGAAAATAACAAAAGCACCCCTAAAAATGCTCCTTTGGAAATGCTCCTTCAGAGAAAATTACCACCCATAAAACCTGGCTGATCAAATTAAAAACTAAAATTGTTTCACATGCTTATATTGATGCTTGGGTGCAGGATGAAAGTCTACATTTGTTAATGATAATTCAAATATCCAAATGGCATTTACTCCCTGTAGTCACAGATTCTCAGTTACTCCATTTGGTTGATGTCTTTATAGACCACTTTCTCCCGAAGCTACCTGCCAGGATTAACCATGGTTCTTTTGCACTTCCCCATCCCTTAGGGCAAGACCTTGTACACCAGAAAGCCAAACTTCAATGCTGAGAGTCACAGCAAACTTATCTTTGCCTTCTTTTATACCCTTCTTCTGGTGTCCCCAGGAATGTGTGCGAATAGCCCAGTATTCTTGGTTCTTCCATATATATCTGGATATTTCTGAAGCCACTGTACCAGTTGGTGTTTCAGGTCCCCAAGGGTGAAGGAAAAGAACATAATGCCCTGACCCATCTGTTTTCACTCTGTCTCCTTTCTGCAGTCCTTCAGGTGGGAAAGAGTGGGTTTTGCTTGTACTTCCCCCTTCCCATGTATTTGGGACTTCCTCCAGATAAGGCACAAGGACAGGTCTAGTGCTTTCTCTTTCCTCCATATCATATCATCCTTTGTCCAATCCCTGTATCAATTAACTCAAAACAATTATTGGGGAGAGGGTGGAGGAGAGAAAGAAAAAGCTTAGTAATAGGGAACTAAATTCAGAATATTTTTTATATTATACCATTAACAATTTATTCACTACTGTCCTAAATTAATACTTGTAGGAGAAAAGGCACCATGTGTGGAAAAAAGCTAGATGTTTAATCAGCAAATATTTCTAATTTTTTTTGCAGTTCTTAATTCTTACCATATTGAGGATTTATTCTACCTTGAAGGTTTCAAAAAATGTCACTTAAGAGAGGGTTTTCTGGGGGGAAAAATGTCTTCCTTGGCCTAATATACTTCAAGTGTCGCCAGGTGTTCCAAATGTGAATTACTAGCAACTGTACTGAATCATTGCCTATGAATCCATCAGCAGCACTCACCCCCTCTCATACACAGTAATCAGATATTTCCTTGAAAGTAGCATTGAAATAATGTTAAAATAACTTGGCTCAAAAGCATTAGATGAACAGAGCCTAGGAGAAACAAACCCTTAATTATTCTCTGTGTTAAGTGTATAGCTGCCTGCAAATTGTAAAAATCTTAATAGTATACCCATTATTAGATAACCTATAGGCACATCGGAATTCTCTAAGTGATCCACAGAGAGACAATTATTATAGTTGTGAAGTAACGTCTGTGGCTGAAGCAACAAGGCAGTGTCAGCCCCTCTGGTGCCCAGGTTGTATAACATGCTAATGTATAACATGCTAATGCCTATGTAAGAGGCATAAGGGCATCTTGGAGATGTACAGTAGGTCATTCCTGAGATTTAGAACTAAGGCTAAGTTTGGGTGGCAGTTCCAGGTTTACCCTAGTCCCCACAATATACCCTATTTCCAGTGATACCAGTAAAATATCAAAAATGAATGAGAGAAAAAGGAAAGGTTTCAACTCCCTACTGAGTATACATTGAGCTTTTTCTCTGAATATCATTTTTTGGAGATAAAAATCTAGATTCAAGTGCTAATGAAGACTTCAATGTTAATGGTCTGATCTAATGGAGACTATTTTAAATGTCTATCAGTGTATCTATCTCTGATAGAGCAGCAAAGAGATATACAAAAAGTCCACATTCTCTTTTCTTCAAAAATATAGATGAAGCTTCATATAAAAATATATACACAACTCTGCCCATGCATATCATAGCTATACATATATCCTGCCAGAGAATAAAAAAAAAAATCTTTCAAAAGGGTCAGCTAATAACCACCTGGGACTCCCAAATTATGCAGTTCTGTAGAATGGCAAGCACAGAATTTGTGGAACTTAAAAGAAAGATCTTTGTATAAATTAGACTTTCCCAGTCTTTTGTCAGTCCAGGCAATCTGAGACATTCCCCAAATTTTAAGGAAAATATTTTAAATCCAGAAAATTCTAGAAAACCCATGTACTATAATCTTAAGTCATTCTCCTTAAGAAATTAAAAAAAATAGGGCATCTGGGTGGCTCAGTGGTTTAAAGCCTCTGCCTTCAGCTCAGGTCATGATCTCAGGGTCCTGGGATCGAGGCCCATGTCGGGCTCTCTGCTCAGCAGGGAGCCTGCTTCCTCCTCTCTCTCTGCCTACCTCTCTGCCTACTTGTGATCTCTCTGTCAAATAAATAAATAAAATATTTTAAAAATAAAAAAGAAATAAAAAAATATATATGTATGCAAATTACCACTTCTCCAAATTACAATTTGCAGTCCATTAAACTAATACAACTCAGGTAGACATGAATGACTGCAGCACTAAAGGCAACAAAGCCTGGAGGCTAAAACACAGGATTCTAGAACAGACCACTGAATGACCTTGGACAAGTTTTTTTAACTACTTTATGCCTCCATTTTTTTCATCCAAAAAACTGGGATCAGGGACCTGGGCAAGATGGCAGAGGAGTAGGGGATCCTATTTCAACCAGTCCCCTGAATGGAGCTGGATATCTTCTGGACCATTCTGAACACCCATGAAATCAGCCTGGGATATAAAAAGATATATCAGGATCTATACCAATAGAATATCTCCAGCAGCCAGTTTCATGGTATGAAGCAAGGAGCCATGATTCTGTGGGCAGATGTCTGAAGATAAAAGGAAGGGGGAGGGAGCTGCCATAAGTGCTGGTGCTGGGAAGGTGAAATAACACAGGAGCACAAAAGCTCCCATACTGGGTCCTGGGCACACACTGGCAGACCAGTTGCCACAGGGAAAGGACTTTAGGGCAGCTCCTTATACTGAAACCTGGAGCTGTGGAGAAGCACATGTGAACTGGGGGCAGCTGGAGGTTTTAGAAGCACAATGCACAAATACATGCCTGGATCTGGAAGTGAGGGCTGGGAGTGCTGATGTGGGGCACACAGCCGAAGTAGTTGTGTTTTTTTTTAGCAGCACAGACAAAAAAACAAAAACAAAAACGGAGTCAGTTTGACCTGGAGGGCTTTATGGAGAACAGTCTGTGATCTC
Organism: Spilogale gracilis; assembly: GCA_004023965.1. Lineage (NCBI taxonomy): Eukaryota > Metazoa > Chordata > Mammalia > Carnivora > Mephitidae > Spilogale > Spilogale gracilis. Next base: position 55,408 of record PITA01000414.1, on the reverse strand, counting down.
CCTTTTCTGAGACAGAAGTTTGGGCACAGTCACTTCTTCTCTGTCTCCTGGAAGGGACACAGAAACCTGCCAAGGAAAGCCACCAGAGAACAAAAGCCCCCAAAACCTGTTTTCACTGAGCCCATCCCCCAACACAGGGGGCAAGGCAAGCCTGCCCAAACAGGGTTGCCTGAGTAATAGCACAGCAGATCCTTCCTCTCAGAAGACAGACTGAAAGAATAAGAGACCAAGAATCTTACAGTCTCTATAAAATTGGTGCATCTTGCTTGGATTGTGGTCAATGGTTTCGACTCTATACATTCCTCAACCACCTTTCACAGGAATGACTAGGAGGAGGAACCCCCAACAGAGGAAAAATTCAGAGACTGTGACTTCTGCCACTGAACTAATAGATATGGACATAAGAAAGATGTCAGAACTAGAATTGAGGGTAACAGTTATGCAGACAATAGCTAGGTTGGAGAAAACCATTAGTGGCAACATAGATTCCCTAACTGCTGAAGTGAGAGCTGCTCTAGCAGAACTTAAAAATGTTATCAATGAGATCCGATCTAATATACATACTCTAACAGCTAGGGCAAATGAGGCAGAAAACAAAATTAGTGATCTAGAAGACAAACTGATAGAAAAGAAGGATAAGGAGGAGGCCTGGAACAAACAGCTTAGTATCCATGAAAACACAATTAGAGAAATAAATGATGCCATCAAACATTCTAATGTCAGAATTATTGGGATCTCTGAGAGGCTGGAGAGAGAGAGAAGACTATAAATATAAGTTAAGCAAATCCTAGCTGAGAATTTCCCTAACCTGGGGAATGAAACAAGTGTTGAAGTCCTAGAGGCAGAGAGGACACCCCCCTCCAAGATCAACAAGGGTAGAGCTACACCCCACCATGTGATAGTGAAACTCATGAATCTTAAATCCAGAGAAAATATCTTAAGGGCAGCTAAGGAGAAGAGATTCTTTACATGCAGGGGAAGGGACATCAGAAAAATGTCAGACCTGTCCACAGAAATTTGGCAAGCCAGAAAAGGCTGGCAAGATATATTCAGGACACTAAATAAAAAAAAAAATGCAGCCAGAAATACTTTATCTGGAAAGGCTGTAATTTAGAATGGATGTAGAGATAAAGAGCTTCCAAAATCAGCAAAGACTGAAAGAATAGGTGACCACCAAGTCAGCTCTGCAAGAAATATTAAGAGGGGTTCTATAAAAGAAGAAAGACCTCAAGAATGATATAAAATGGAAATTTACAGAGACAATCTATAGAAACAAGAACCTCATCAGCAACATGATGACAATTAAAACATATCTTTCAATAATCACTCTCAACATGAACAGCCTAAGTGATCCCATAAAACAGCAGAGGGTTGTGGATTGGATAAAAAGACAGGACCCATCCATATGCTATCTACAAGAGACTTATTTTGAACCTAAAGATACATCCAGACTGAAAGTGAAGGAGGGAGAACCATCTTTCATGCCAACAGATCTCAAGAGAAAAACTGAGGTAGTGATTCTCACATCAGACAAATTAGACTTTAAGCTAAAGACTGTAATCAGAGAAACAGAATGACACTATATCATTCTTAAATGGTCTATCCAATAAGAAGATCTAATAATTGTAAATATCTATGCCTCCAACATGGGAGCAGCCAACTACATGAGCCAACTGTTAATCAAAATAAACAGACATATTGATAAGAATACATTAATTGTAGGGCATCTTAACATGCCACTCTCAGCAGTAGACAGATCATCTAGGCAGAAAATCAACAAAGAAACAAGAGCTTTGAATGACACACTGGACCAGATGGACCTCAGAGATATATACAGAATTCCATGATACTTTATGTGGAAAACCCAAAAGACTCCAACCCCAAATTACTAGAACTCATATAGCATTTCAGTAATGTGGCAGGATACAAAATCAATGCACAGAAATCAGTTGCTTTCTCATATACTAACAATGAAAGTGTAAAAAGAGAAATTAAAAAATCGATTCCATTTACAGTAGTACCAAAAACCATAAGATACCTTGGAATAAACCTAACCAAAGAGGTAAATGTTCTATACTCAAGGATACAGAACGCTCATGAAAGAAATTGAAGAAGACACAAAAAGATGGAAAAACATTCTATGCTCATGGGTGGGAAGAATAAACATTGCTAAAATGTCTACAATTCCCAGAGCAATTTATACTTTTAATGCCATCTCAATCAAAATACGATTGGCATTTTTCAAAGTGCTGGGACAAACAATCTTAAAATTTGTATGGAACCAGAAAAAAACGTAAATTGCCACGGAAATGTTGAAAAAGAAAAATAAAGCTGGGGGCATCACGTTGCTTGATTTCAAGCTTTATTACAAATCTGTGATCACCAAGACAGCATGGTATCAGCACAAAAACAGACTCATAGACCAATGGAACAGAGTAGAGAGCCCAGATATGGACCCCCAAGTCAATGATCAAATAATCTTTGACAAAGCAAGAAAAATTATCCAGTGGATAAAAGATGGCCTCTTCATGGTGCTGGGAAAGTTGGACAGCTATATACAGAAGAATAAAACTCAGCCATTCTCTTACACCATACAGAAAGATAAACTCAAAATGGATGAAAGACCTCAATATGAGATAGGAATCTATCAAAATCCTAGAGGAGAACATAGGCAGTAACCTCTTTGACATTGGCCACAGGAATTTCTTTCATGACAGGTCTCCAAAGGCAAGGGAAACAAAAGTGAAAATGAACTTTTGGGACTTCATCAAGATAAAGAGTTTCTACACAGCAAGGAAAACAGTCAACAAAACAAAGAGGCAATTCACAGAATAGGAGAAGATATTTGCAAATGACACTACAGACAAAGGTCTGATATCCAAGATCAATAAAGAACTTCTCAAACTCAACGCCCCCCAAAAATAAATAATTAAGTCAAAAAAAATGGGCAGAAGACATGAGCAGACACTTCTCCAAAGAAGACATACAAATGGCTAACAGGCACATGAAAAAGTGTTCATCATCATTAGCCATCAGGGAAATTCAAATCAAAACCACACTGAGATACCACCTTATACTAGTTAGAATGGCAGAAATTAACAAGGCAAGAAACAACAAATATTGGAGAGGATGTGGAGAAAGGAGAGCCCTTCTAAAAAAATTAAAAATAGAGCTATCCTATGACCTTGAAATTACACTACTGGATATTTACCCAAAAGATACAGATGTAGTATAAAGAAGGGTCATATGCACCCCAATGTTCATAGCAGCAAGGTCCACAATAGCCAAACCAAGGAAAGAGCCGAGATGCCCTTCAACAGATGAACGGATAAAAAAGATGTGGTCCATATATACAAGGGAATATTACTCAGCCATTAGAAAGGATGAAAACCCAACTTTTGCATCAACATGGATGGGACTGGAGGAGATTATGCTGAGTGAAATAAGTCAAACAAAGAAAGTCAATTATATGGTTTCCCTTACTAGTGAAACATAAGCAATAGCATGGAGGACATTAGGAGAAGGAAGGGAAAAATGAAGGGGGGGGAACAGAAGAGAAGACGAACCATGAGAGACTGTGGGCTCAGAGAAACAAACTGAGGGTTTTGGAGGGCCAGGAGGTTGGGGGATGGGTTGCCCCATCATGGGTATTAAGGAGGTCATGTATTGCATGGAGCACTGGGTTTTATCCATAAACAATGAATCTTGGAATACTACATCAAAAACTAATGACATAAGACAGTCTCTTCAACAAATGGTGTTGGGAAAATTGGACAGCCACATGTAGAAGAATGAAACTGAACCATTTCCTTACACCACACACAAAAACAGACTCAAAATTGATGAAAGACCTCAATGTGAGACAGGAATCCAACAATATCCTTGAGGAGAGTGGAGGCAGCAACCTCATGACCTCACTCACAGCAACTTCTTCCTAGAAACATCACCAGAGGCAAGGGAAGCAAGGGCAATAATGAACTATTGGGACTTCATCAAGATCAAAAGCTTTTACACAGCAAAGAATACAGTCAATGAAACCAAAGGACAACCAACAGAATGGGAGAAGATATTTGCAAATGACCTATCAGATAAAGAGCTAGTATCCAAAATCTATAAAGAACTTATCAAACTCAACACCCAAAGAACAAATAAGCCAATCATGGAATGGGCAGAAGACATGAACAGACATCCACATGGTTAACAGACACATGAAAAAGTGCTCAACATCCCTCAGCATCGGGGAAATACAAATCAAAACCACAGTGAGATACCACCTCAAACCAGTCAGAATGGCTAAAATTAATAAGTCAGGAAATGACAGTTGTTGGCAAGAATGTGGGGAAAAGGGAACCCTTCTACACTGTTCATACAAATGCAAGCTGGTGCAACCACTCTGGAAGACAGTATAGAGGTTCCTCAAAAAGTTGAAAATGGAGCTACTCTATGACCCAGCAATCACACTACTGGGTATTTACCCTAAAGATACAAATGTAGTGATTTGAAGAGGCACATGAACCCAAATGTTTAAACAGCAATGTCCATAATAGCCAAACTTGGAAATAACCTAGATGCCCATCAACAGATGAATGGATAAAGAAATTGTGGCATGTGTACACACACACACACACACACACACACACACACACACACACACACACATGGAATACTATGCAGCCATCAAAAAAGAAATCTTGCCATTTGCAATGACATGGATAGAACTAGACAATGTTATGCTAAGTGAAATAAGACAATCAGAGAAAGACAATTATTGTATAATCTCTCTCATATGAGGAATTTGAGAGGAAGGACGGAGGGTCATGTAGAGAAGGGAGGGAAAAATGAAACAAGGAAGGAACAGGAAAGAAGACAAACCATCAGAGACCCAATCTCAGGAAACAAACTGAAGGTTGCTGGAGGAGAGGGAGTGGGAGGAAAGGGGTAGCTGGGAGGGTATGTGCTATGGTGAGTGTTGTGAATTATGTAAGACTGATGATTCATAGACCTGTTCCCCTGAAGGAAATAATACATTACATGTTAATAAAAAAAAAAAACCAACTAATGACATACTAAATGGTGACTAACATAACATAGTAAAATTTTTTTAAAAATAACTAAATAAAAAAACCTGGAATCATAATAGTACCTACCTCATGGATGGCTATGAGGAGTAAATGACATGGAAAGCTTTCAAAATAGTAAACAGCATTGAATAAGTACTTTCAAAATGTTGGTCAACTAAATAAATACTGCACTAAAGCACCTTTGTTTCCAAGGTCAAACAGCAATAATAGCTCTTCAAATAGCCTACTGAATCTAACAGCAAGAGATGAACAATGTTAAGAATAAATTGAGATAAATGAGAAAGGGAAGATATTTTTGTCTTCATCCTTCAGTATATGTGGGCTTTTGAATCAAAATAGTATATTTTTACTTTACTCTACAGTTGTATTTCTCTTCTTTTATTTTGCTCTTCTTTTTTCCTTAATCGAGTTCTCTGATTCCCAGGAAATTTCAAGTTTGGTTCAATGCTGACCTCAGAAGCACAAAAATGAGAAACTAAGAACATAAGAACAATACCCTTTTTGCAATTTGCTAATATTAAAGCTGCATAGGCTGACCATTTAGATATCAATTGCATTTCTACAAACTGATATCATGTCAATTAGTTAAGCATCAAAATATATGTAAGAATTACTATTTTTTTTTTTATAGCCTCTGAATAAAAGCAATACTAGTGGGGCGGGTCGTCCAGGTAGTTAACACCATCAGAAAATTAGGAGGATCTCACAGTATCTGAATCTGGCCCTAAAAGTTAAGGGTTGGAAAAATATTTACTGTGCAAATGGAAGCAAAGCAAAACAAAACAAAACAAACAAAAAAACCCAGAGTATCAATTCTATATCAGACAAAACAGACCTTAAAACAGAGACTATAATGAGAGACAAGGCATTATATAGGATGAAGAAATCAATCCAATCAGAGAATATAACAGTTGTAAATATTGATGAATCTAACATTGGAGCACCTAAATACATAAAGCAAATATTAATAGACATAAAGAGAGAAACTGATGGTAATGTAATAATAAGACTTTAAAAACCCATTTACATCAATAAGTTAATAATCCAGGGGAAAAATCAATAAAAAACAGTGACTTTGAATGACATATTAAAACAGATGGATATAATATAAAAATATTTATATAAAAATACAGAACATTCCATCCAAAAGCAACAGAATGCACATTCTATTAAAGTGCACATAGAACATATCCAGAATAGATCACATTAGCCACCAATAAGCCTCAATAAATTTTAGAAAGCCGAAATCATACCATTCCTCTTTCTGACCACAAATGTATTAAACTGGAAATCAATCAAAAGAAAACAAGTGGAAAAAATACAAACATAAAGAGACTAAAGAATGTGATAATAAACATCTAACAGGGCAATGAATAAATTAAAGGACAAATAAAAATTTCAGAAACAAAGAAAATAAAAACATAATGATCCTAAATTTGGGGGACAGAGTGAAAACACTTCAAAGATGGAAATACAGCAATACAAGCCTACCTCAAGAAACAAGAAAAATCTCAATTAAAAACCTAACCTTACACCTAAAGGAACTAGCAAAAGAACAAACAAAGCCCAAGATCAGTTTAGAAGGAAGGAAATAATAAAGATTAGAGCAGAAACAAATTAAGCACAGACTCAAAAACTAATAGAAAAAAATCAATGAAATTCTTAGCCAGACTCACCAAAAAAAGAGAGAAAGGACTCAAATAAAACCAGAAATGAAAGAGAAGATATAACAGTTGATAATACAGAAACACAAAAGCTTAAGACAATATTATGAAAAATTAAATGCCAGCAAATTGGACAACCTAGAAGAAATAGATAAATTCCTAGAAACACACAATCTTCCAAATTGAATATAGAAGAAATAGAAAATCTGAAGAGACAAATTATTAATAACAAAATTGAACTGGTAAACAAAAATAGAAGTTTAGGACCAGATGGCTTCACAATGAATTATTCCAAACATTTAAAGAAAAATTAATACTTATTCTCCTCAATATATTCTAAAAAAAAGAAGAGGAAGAAAGGATTCCAAATTTTGTTCTACAAGGCCAGTTACCTTGACACCAAACCAAAAACACCACAAAAAAAAGACAAGCAGAGGCCAATATCCCTGTTGAACACAGATGGAAAAATCTTCACCAAATATTAGTAAACAACATTCAACAACACATTAAAAGGGTCACTCACCATGATCAGCTGATATTAATTTAGGGATGCAAGGATGGTACAATATACAGATCTATCAATATGATACATCACAGCAACAAAACGAAAAATAAAAATCATATGATCATTTCAACAATGTAGAAAAAGCATCTGACAAAATTCAACATTCATTCATGATAAAACTCCCAACAAAGGGGTTATAGAAGAAACATCTCTCAACATAATAAAGGCCATATATGAAAAGCTCACAGCTAATATCATACTCAATGGTGAAAAGCTAAGAGTTTTTCTCCTAAGGTCAGAAGCAAGATGAGGGTGTCCACTCTTTACACTTTTACTCAATACTATATTGCAAGTCCTAGCCACAGCAATCAGACAAGAAAAATAAATTAAAAGCAACCATATTGATAAGAAAGAAATAAAACTATCACTATTTGCAGTTGACACAAGGTTATATACAGAAAACCCTAAAGTTGTCACCAAAAATCTATCAGAAGTATTGAATTCATAAGGTTGTAGGATACAAAATTAATACTCAGAAATCAGTGCCATTCCTATATACTAATAACAATGGAGCAGAAAAAGAAATTAAGAAGACAACCTATTTACAATTGTACCAAAAAGAATAAAATATCTAGGAATAAACTTAACCAAGGAGATAACAAAACCTATACTCTAAAAATTATAAAATACTGATGAAAACAATTAAAAAGATGACACAAATGGAAAGATATTCCTTGCTCATAAATCAAAAGAATTAATATTGTTACAATGTACATACTACCAAAAGCAATCTACAAATTCATGCAATCTCTATCAAAATACCAATAACATTTTTCACAAAACTCAAACAAATAACATTAAAATCTGTACAGAACCACAAAAGATCCCAAGAAGCCAAAACAACAACCTTGACAAAGAACCAGGCTAGAGGTTCTATAATCCCAGATTTCAAGGTAAATTACAAAGCTATTAGTAATCAAAACAGTATGGTACTGGTATAAAAATAAACACATAGATCAAGGGAACAGAATAGAGAACCCAGAAATAAGCCCACACTTACCTGGCCAATTAATCTATGACAAAGGGGACAAGAATATACAATGCAGAAAAGACAGTCTCTTCAATAAATGATTCTGGGAAAACTGGACAGCTACATGCAAAAGAATGAAATCAGACCACTTTCTAATACCATTCACAAAAATAAACTCAGGATGGATTAAAGATTTAAATATGAAACCTAAAACCATAAAAATCCCAGAAGAGAACACAAGTAGTAATTTCTCTAGCATTGGCTAAAGCAACATTTTTATAGTTATAGCTCTCAGGGTAAAGGAAACAAAACAAAATTAAACTACTGGAACTACATCAAAATAAAAAGCTTTTATACGGTGAAGGAAACCATCAGTAAAACGAAAAGGAAAACTACTGAATGGAAAGTTATTTGTAAATGTTATATACAATAAGGGGTTTATATCTCTTATCACTAAAGAACTTGTACAACTCAACACCCAAAAAACAAAAAAATCTGATTAAAAAATAAACAGAGGACCTGAATAGACATTCTTGCAAAGAAGACATTCGAATGGCCAATAGACATGTAAAAAGATGTTCAGCATCACTAATCATCAGAAAAATACAAATCAAAAGCACAGTAAGATATCTGTAAGAACAGCTGGAATCAAAGATAAATAAGTGTTGGCAATGATATGGCAAAAAAGGAACCCTCATGCACTGATGGTAATACGAACTGGTGCAGCCACTGTGAAAAACAGTACAGAGATTCCTCAAAAAAATAAAAACAGAAATTTCATATGATCCAATAATTCCACTACTGGGTTTTTACCTAAAGAAAATGAAAGCACTCATTCAAAAAGATATGTATATCACTTTTTCATTGTATACAGCATTATTTGCAATAGGAAAAGTCTAAGTGTTCATCAAGAGATGAATGGATAAGAAAGACATTGTGATACATCTATACAGACATATATATATGTACATACACAATGGAATATTATGCACCCATAAAAAGGGAAGAGATCTTGCCATTTGTGTCAAAATGGGTGGAGCTAAAGGGTATTATGCTAAGTAAAATAACTCAGGCTGACAAAGAATTACGATTTCATTCATATGTGGAAGCTAAAAGAACATAGCAAATGAATAAATAAATATAAAAAGCAAAATCAGACTTAAAAATACAGAAAACAAACTGATGGTTGCCAGAGGAGAGCTGGATGTTGGGATGGGCAAAATGGGTGAAGGAGAGTGGAAGTTACAAGCTTCCAGTTATGGAATGAACAGAGGTACAAAAAGAATTAAAACTAAAATCAATATATATATATCTCAAAGATACAAAAAGAGTGGTATAAAATATATATAAAATATATATTATATACATGTATATATAGACATATATATATATGATATCAAAGATACAAATAGTATCTTTTTCTATTTAGAAGTTGCCTTTGTGCAATGTTTTAAGTCAACACAAAGCAAGGAATCTACCAAGTATGAGCCTCCTGCCTTTTTTAGTTTGGGGAGGCTTGGGAGAAGGTATGTCAACACTCAAGGGTCCACCTCATTACCACATAAACAAATTATTGCCAGAGCACAGCTGCATACTTCCAATCCCATGCTTTCCAGTGATAATCATTTAATATAGTATATTTAAGAAGGCAAAGAACCTGATTGCTCAGGAAACTCTAAGTCTCCAGTGGGGCTGGAGCTAATGGAATAGAAGATAATGTTAGACATCTTGCCCCCACAGATCAGTGGGGCAAGATCATACAGGGTATTGTAAACAATAGTAAAGAATTTTGATTTTTATGTTATGTTCCCTAGGAAATCACTGGGATGTATTATGCAGGACACAATCTGAAAAGATTAATCCTGCTACCATATGAAAAACAAAAGCAGAAGCAGAGGTCAGTTAGAGGACTATTTCAGTAGAATTGGCAAGAGATGATGGTGGCTTAGATTCAAGTGGTGGTGATGCAGAAGAAAGGAAATACCCTCAGAATATGTTTCGTAGATAGAGTCCTCAGGACTTAATGATAAACTGATGTGGGATGAAGGAAAGAGGAGTCTCAAGTATTAATCCTAGATTTTCATCTGTTTGTTGATGATGGTGCCATTTAGTGATATGGGAAAGAAAATCTTATCTTACCACAGAACAAGAGGGCTATTAATCTTTACCTATTGTTCAGAAGCACATTACTAAGCAGGTGATACTGCTATAGCAGAGACAAAAAGGAAAAAAAAAACTCACACAACCAAGTAATCTACTGTAACAGTAAAATAACTTAAGATCTACACCAAATACTGAACAAGAAACAGCTCCAAGAAAATACAATCAGCTAAACATACTAACAATGAATCCAAGATTTGGTGAAAGATTTAAGGGCATTTATAACAAAAGAACTACAGAGGTCTAAAGAGTTATTTGGTTTGGTTTGTGTTCCATCATTTTTCTTAAAGTATTTATTAATAATGGAAAATGTAATATGCAGACACAGAATTCTTCAGAATTCTACATACTACTTCTAAGGAACCAAAAAAAATTAGGAGTTCCCTAAAGCCTACATCCCTACAATACACTTGAGATTGCCACAGGAAAAGATTTTGAGTTGAAGAAATTAAAAATCAGGATCAGAAATTATATCAGGGTCTTAAAGTTTACCTACATGTGACATAGTCTAATCTTAGCTTTATTAATGGACTAAGAGCATTGTGCCTTTTCAAATGGAATTTTTACAGGTAAATTTAAATATTGTCCTACCGCTAGTTTTTGCAACTGGGGAAAGAGAGTAAAGACTCCTACTAAGCTGGGGCGCCTGGGTAGCTCAGTTGGTTAACTGTTCAATTCTCGGTTTTGGCTCAGGTCATGATCTCCTGGGTCATGATCATGTGGATCATGAGATTGAGCCCCACATCATGCTCCATGGTCAGCAGGGAATCTATTTGAGATTCTATACCTCTGCCCTTTTCCCCACCCCATTCTCTCTCTTTCTCTCAAATAAATAAATCTTTAAAAAATAAAATAAGTAAATTAAAATAAAATAAAATAAAATAAAATAAATAAAATAAAATAAAATAAAATAAAATAAAATAAAATAAAATAAAATAAAATAAAATAAAATAAAATAAAAATGACTCCCAGTAAGCCATGTCTGTAGGAGGAGACCAAAATGTGATGGCTCAACCAAAAATTTTCTTCAGTGTTTCTGATGGAAAAAAAAATTGATTTTAAGAGGGCTTTGTGTTTCCTATTATATACAGTATTCATATTATTGATTTACAAAGTGGTAAGTATGAACAAATTATTTATTTTCAATTCTCTTATTAATGTTTTTGGGAAACTTGAGAATGCTCAATAGTGGTTTATTGATTAAAAGAGCTGGAGTGACCAGCTTTTTGAGACCAGTTTTATGAGAACTTTCTCATAAATATCTATAAGAATCATAAGTAATATACACACCTGAGCTCTTACTTCCAGTATAAAATTACTGATAGACAGCAATGTATGTGAACAAAAGAGAAAGTCATATAATATACATATACATATACATATATATGCATATTTTCTACAATGAGAAAACATAGGATAGAGAAGGCTATCTATGAGACAGCAAAATAAGAAAAATCCCACGAGAAAAATTGGCTTCAGGGCAAAAATGCACACAGAAATCCTCACATAGATTATTTCTGGAATTTATATACTGACATTCTCATTCCATTTGGCCATTCTCCTAAAAATCAATGCAGCTTTAGAATGAAAAAATATATTTTCTGAATAGCCAGGATCCTCCCTAAGGTCCTGAATGAATGGATATGCTTCGCCAGGGGATGTCAAGCCAGTACAGAAGGAAAAAGGTGACTGTCTCCCGTCAGTGTCACACATGGGAGTAATGTGATCCTTTAGAAACCTGGTGGAAATCGGAGTAGGTGGAAGTACGACTTTCTTTTTACCAGATAATAAGGCTTTGAAAAATGACTTTGATTCTCCCAAATTCAATCCTAGCTTACCTGAAATTTCACAAGGCTTGTCGTCATTGGAATTCCTTCTTCAGAAATATATCTCTAGCATCCAATAAAGATAAATAAATAATATTCAGATAAGACACTCTGACAAACATACCACATCAAGTTTTCCTCAACCAATGCACTGAACTCTCCTTTGATATGACGGATAATGAAACCCAAGGCTAAAAACTTCTCAGTAAAGATTAAAGTGTACCAAGGAAGTAGAAGCTTATAGGCAATTTGTAACAAAACTTGCAGTAAGCATTATTACCCACCACACACAATGGAGCAAATCCATGATAGGACTCCTATCATAGCTATAAGAACTGGGTTTGTGACAAACAGTTTATACTTTAGTTTAAATCTCCCATGTTTCACATTTTGCCTCCTCCAATTTTTAGCATATTGAATAATTAAAAATAAAGCTTACATTGAATCTTTAAAGAGTAATTATACATATGGCTAAATCAAAATATTAATTTATCTCCCCACTGTGGCCACTGTTGACATGCAGGTAATTTGAAAGGAAAAAAAAAAAAAAGCAGGGCTAGCATAAAACCTTTTCTCAAGGTAAATACCCAACACAAAATGTGTACAATATTCTTAGGTAACTCTCGGGCAATCATGATGCTTAATTATTTTCCACGTGAATATATCTTGGTAAACTGTCACTGATCTACTACAAAGCTCTAGAAACAATCATAGCTTGAAAAAAAATTTCTTTTTTTCCTCAACCATGAGTGAAGGAACAATTTGAGCAGAAATTCAAAAGAGACATGGTAATATGAAACTTCTGAATTAAGGACTATTCAAAGATAACTGATTTGCACAGGAAGACAATAAGTAGCTTGCCCAACATCATATAGTAAATGCTAGAGTCTGAGAATTTTGTGAGATTAAATAGAAAAAAGAAATATAAGATGCCCAACATAGTGCCTAGCCCATAGTTATTTTGAAAGAATGTAGATCTTATCCCTGACCTAATTACCTAATGCCTTTTTTGGTATAATATACTATCAATATTCTCTGGCATTTTCATAACATTTTTTTCTGAGTTTGAGAAATAGGAAGTAACAAATAATAAATCATTTCTGCTTAGAGTTTTAATAAATCATTATTCACAAATTATATACATCAGAATATTTCATTGCATTTTTTTCAAAATGGCTTCCCCAAGCCAAATTATCGAAAAGGTCTTAACAAAAACTAGTATTAAAAATTTATAAAAGATTATTTTACATACAATCAATTATGTATCTGAATAATACATTGCTAATGTTTTATATTAATCTCAGGACAAAAACTTTTAGTAACTAAATTTTGAATAACAAGCAATCTTTTTTAAAATAAGCTAATCTCATGAATGTGTAAAAAGTATATTTGTAAGGTCTATAAAATTTTGATTTGCAAACTTCAAATATAAGGTTCTTAAATATCTGCATTTACTTTGTGTGAAATAAATGTACTCAAGAGATCAACTGTATATAGAAAATTAATAAATATAAATAAATCAGGATGTACAGCATTGCTGGATGCCTGGGTAGCTCAGTCAGTTGAGCGCCTACCTTTGGCTCAGGTCATGACCTCAGGGTCCTGGGATTGAACCCGGCATTGGTCTCCCTGCTCAGCAGAGAGCCTGATTCTTTCTCTCCCTTTGCTGTTCCCCCTGCTTGTGTATTCTCTCTCTCTCTGTCAAATAAATAAATAAAATATTTTTAAAAATATACAGCAATGCTAATTTTAATCAAAATATGACTTTATTTGGCAATTTGTCTAAATATTTATTTGAGAAAGAAAATTTTCATTTCCACTTTAATGCAACTGCCCCTCATCCTGCAAATATCTGACTAGTAACTATCAGGGAGATTTTAGAAATAATAATTTCAATTATTAAACCATTCCAAATTTGAGGTTCTAAAATAGAAAATGGAGTCAAGAAGATCCACAACAATATCAGAGTTGAGATCACCAGATATCCTCACTAATCATAAGAACACTCCCTTTCAAATGATGCTGCAGAATGCAAAACTTGTGACTTTACTAGCTCAAAACCAATGATAAATTAGACTATGGACAGATTCTATTATCTGCATGCTCTATGCTACCAGGAGATGTAAAAGAGTCAACAATGCATCATGTTTAGCAGATTTTTCAATCTTATTTTGAGATTTGGTATGATTAAAAAAGAAAATATTTACTTGAAATTCATTTCAATCTACATAGATGGAATTTTTTCTTCTATTTCAGAAATGGATAGCAACAGGTATCTCCCCAATCTGAGTTCCATGCATCTTCAAAAAATTTTTCCTCAACACCTAATAAATTTTTTTCTAAGATGTAAAGAGGCCAATTCCCCAGTTTATCTTCAAAACTTTTTCTCTAATTCCTCCTAAAAATCAAAATAACATTTTTTTAAATCTTTTCAAGACGATGTTGTTGAAGGGTTTGCCTCCCTATTATTTCTCCATACTTTGTAGACAAAGCAAGAAGAAAGGTCTTTCTTTGGATATCATCCCCAAAATAACTCAACCAGGAATACAGAATAGTAGAGAAAATCCTCAAATGTCATTTTGACTTTTTTGTTTAAATTTCATCTGTGAGTATTTTAGAACCACAGAATTATACCATCAAATTTTCTATCACAGTGTGACCTTTTCGTGAATTAAAGAACAATGAGGTGACATATTTTATTCCTTTATTATTTCAGAAGCAAAGGATACAGTTATTAACAAGTGAACAGTTCACATTAAGTAGGCTGATAAGCGAAAAAGAGACTTTTATAAGTCTAATTCTTTTATAAGAATAAACCAAGCTTCAACTTCCTCATATATGCTTTAATTCATCAGCTAGAGTTGTCCTTCCCGGCTCACTCTAGAAAGTAAATAATTCAATTGCTTTCTGTGACTTCTGTCAGACCTGATGTTTTTCCGAGGTCTGCAAATCTCTAGAAGTTTATATGCTAAGGCACATATTTTAGCTTCTGCTCCTAACAAAGCAGTTCAGTTCATGAATTATAACAGCACTCTGCAGAGCAGGGCCCATATGTAGAAATCAGCCCTCTTCCACAATTCACACAAAATAAAATTTCATGTTTAGTAAACTTCATTGAAGGTCTAAGGAAGAAAATTTACATCATAGAATGCAAACTTAAGATTATTCATTGACAATTCTTTTTCTTAAAAGTCATTTGAGCCACTTCATGATGTCATTATGCCATCCCCTTTCTGTCTATCCTTTCTTCCCCAAAACTTGCCTCCCCTTGTCTCTTCTCTCCCCCAAACTTCAAAGCAGTTTAGCTTTCTCTTTTGGACTGTTTCTCCTACTAGTTGATACTCTCCAATTGCATTCAGCCTCCCAAGTCATTTATGGAGATATTTTCTTAACAAAAACAATTCCTTCTCCAAGAGAAAGTTAATGGATTATTTCTTTTTCATTGCGATGTACTCTTTAGTTTAGTTCCACCTTGTAGGAATAGGGTGAGTCAGTGTTTGTCAAACTTTCTCTTTATAGGAGGGATCTTTTTTCAAATGAACCCTAACATATGACACATACATAAGTGCATATACCTAGAACCCTAAAACTAAAAAAGCAGAGCTGCTGCTTTGGCTGTGTCTTCCACCTCTCTCATCTAATGGCTGCCAGACACAGCTCCACGGAAGTCAAGTTTGAAAAGACTGAAAAGACAAGTTTGAAAAGACTTGTTCCACTACAGCTGGAACAAGAATAAACTGCAGAATTTAACAACTGGTTGTATTTGAGATAGGAGGGAAAAAAAAAACAGTCAAAAGTTGACCTGAGGATTGTAAGCCTGCTACGTTGAAAGAAGAACACCTTTGATAGAAATAAATTAAATATTTATTACTCCTGCTGTCATAATTTGTGACCAATATGTGGATTTTCTTATGATTCCAATTCAATTAAATGAGTATAAAAAGGCAACTTAAAAGAAGACAAAACTTAGGCAATATCGCCTGAATAATTAATGTCCATATTCATCTATGCTTATTAGTATTATAGTCACACATTTTTAATTAATTCTGTTGATATATAATATGATAAGCTAATTTAATTTCAGCATTTAAGTCTAAGTAAGGGCTACTTATAATTATCTTTTTTTTTTTAAGATTTTATTTATTTGACAGGGAGAAACAAAGCCAGAGAGGTAACACAAGCAGGAGGAGTGAGAGAGGGACAAGCAGGCTTCCCGCCGAGCAGGGAACCCGATGTGGGACTCGATTCCGGGTCTCCAGGATCATGACTTGAGCCGAAGGCAGTCGCCCAACCAACTGAACCACCCAGGCACCCCTATAATTATCTTTAAAATAACTTTCATTCATTATACCTTGCCAAAACAGATTTTTCTATCTTTTCCTATTTTTCAATAAACCTCATGTATAGCTTATGGCTTATCTTTTCAGAACAGAGAAGTTTTATACGAATTGAAGTCAACTAGCTTATAAGAGGAAGAGAATGGAACCAACATTTATGATACACCTATGACCATTCTCATGCTTTTATGTCAGCAGTTTTCATTATAGCTACATAATAAAATCTCCCAGGAATCTTTTTTAAAACATTCTGATGCATGAATGCTACCTCCAGAGATTCTGATTTAAGTGGTCAGGCATGGGACCTTGGCTTGAGAATTTTTTAAGGCCCTCCAAGTGATAAAAAGTACACAGGATTGAAAATAGGTTTTATATATGTTCTCATGTCATCATCAAAACAATCTGACCAGATAATTTTATTATGCCTTTATTTAAAACTAGAAAATTGAATTTCAGAAAGGTTGGGAAATGTGCCTCAGGGCATAAGTAAATTAAATATTAGGGTTAGATTTTAAACCCATTTCTCTGACTATAATAATCTTTCTAAACTCCACTTTGTCAAGTTCAAGATATAAAATAATTAATATAAGTTAATAGTACATATCTAGATTTTATTTTACTCCTGACATTAAAAAGAAGTGGACTAAAGTATCTTTTATCTCCCATCTGCTAGCAAAACACCATTTTCTTTACTGAACTAATTCAATTGCTAAAGAGTGGCAATGCCTTTGTATCTTGTGCAATTAAGATATGGTATAGTATCTGACTTTAAAATGTCCCTGTTTCCTTCCTTATATAAACTATTTTTAAAAATTATGAATTTTAGAACCATCTTCCAGAGATAAGAAGGAAAATACAATATAAAATTGTCTGAGAAACATATAAGATGATTATATTTGTCAACCATTTTATTCTATCACCTTTCAGGGAGAAAGGTGACGTCTGTCATAAAATACCATGCTTTGTTAAATAATAACCAAACGAACAAAATGCTTTAAAAAAAATGTTTTGTTTTGTTTTTTTGACTTTTCAACCACTTTTATTTTCCTGGATTTTTTTTTCCCCAAATATCCACTTGCCTCCATCCTGACTTCCTTCAGATGCTGTTCAAATACTACTTTATCTGATGAGCGAGATCTTGAGATCTTCCCAGACCACTCCATAAAGAACACTACCACTTCCTTACTCTACTTCATTCTCTAATCCCCCTTACCCACTTTCTTTTTCTTTTTTTTTATTGTTACTTATTTTTTTTTCCAGTGTTCCAAGATTCATTCCCCATTCCCCACACCCAGTGCTCCACGCAATAGGTGCCCCCAGTACCCACCACCAGGCTCTCCCATACCTCCACCCCCATCCCTCCCAGTCCCTCAGTTTGTTTCTGTGTCCAAAGTCTCTCCATGGAGTTTGTTTTGTTTCTCTCCATGGATTACCCTACTTCCCATTTACTTAAAAAATTAAAAATAGAGCTACCCTATGACCCTGCAATTGCACTACTGGGCATTTACCCCAAAGATACAGATGTAGTGAAAAGAAGGGCCATATGTATCCCAATGTTCATCGCAGCAATGGCTACAATCGCCAAACTGTGGAAAGAGCCAAGGTGCCCATCAACAGATGAATGGATAAAGAAGATGTGGTCCATATACACAATGGAATACTATGCCTCCATCAGAAAGGATGAATATCCAACTTTTGTAGCAACATGGACTGGACTGGAAGAGATTATGCTGAGCGAAAAAAGCCAAGTAGAGAAAGTCAAGTATCACATGGTTTCACTTACTTGCTGTGCATGAGGGGTAACCTGGAGGACAGTGGGAGAAGGAAAGTAAAAAAATGTTTTTAAATGTAACCAATGTATATGTATGTAAAAATATAAATACATATCAATATTTTCTTTAAAACTTAAACAAGTCTATATATTTTGTAGGCTAATTTATGAAAGTTTCCTAACTTTTATAACAAAAAGTTAACATATGGCAGCACCTGGGTGGCTCAGTCAGTTAAGCATCTGCCTTCGGTTCAGGTTGTGATCCCAGGGTTCTAGGATCGAGCCCTGCATCGGGCTCCCTGCTCAGCAGAGAGCCTGCTTCTCCCTCTCCCTCCACCCGCCACTCTGCCTACTTGTGCCCCCTCTCTCTCTCTCTCTCTCTCTCTCTCTCTCTCTCTCTCTCTCTGTCAAATAAATAAAATCTTTAAAAAACAACAACAACAAAAAATGGTTAACATATGATTTCAAATGGCTAGCTAAAAATAAATAAATAAATACCACACATTCTATTGCTTTCCATCTTAAAAATATATTGTCAGTGGGCTTTAAAAAAAGTCATACAAAAAGTGATACTACCAACTCCCTAAAGGCAATGAATTCCACTAAACTAGAATTCATATTTCAGAGAGGAGATGAATAACATCTCACAATTCAACCTCAGCAGAAGTCATTAAGCCAGGCACATATGTGAGAGCTGTATTTCTCATTGGATTACAAATCCAATAAGAGCTTTGCCTTTGAGTTACTAGCACTACAAAGATTAAATCAAGGTACTGTGAGAGAAAAAAAAAAAAAAACTCTTGGATGCTTGGAGATTTCTAGAATAGAACTCAGGAGTTTTTTTAGCTCAAATAGATAAGAATAGAAGTCATTTAGTCCTGTTTTTTCATGATACAAACTACCTAAAAGGCTTTTGCAACAAAGCTATCTTTCATTCTTGACCCTCTACAATCCTGTACCCACTGAATTTAGCTTACTATTCCAAACTGTTAGTATAGGGTACAAAGCCTACCATGATGCCTGTCCTGCCTCATCTCATACTACATATTCTTTCAATCACTCTGAGCTTCTTTCAGGTCTTCATAGACACTAAGCTCTTTGCCACGGCAGGGTGCCTCTAGAATGTATTTTTTTCCTCTAAAATGTATTTTCCATCTTCACTTTCCTATTGATCTGGCTAAAATCCACTTATCTTTTAGGCCTCTAATGTAGAGAGGACCCCCATCATCTTTCCTCCTTAAATTTTAAAGTTGGTCCTCTTTCTTAAGCATGCTATACATATCTTTCATTCCTATAACAATTTGTAAGTATAAACTTATTGGGGAGACTATGATTTTATTTCTGTGTCACCACTAGACCATTGGCTTCCCAAGAGCATGGAATATGTCTTACTAGTACATCCTTATATCCTTTTTATAAGCCTGGTTCAAAAGAGATGTTCAATAAATACTGAATGAATGAATCAACTGGAAACTAAAGAAGAGTGGTTAAGAGCAGAGGTTCTAGAATCAGGTTACCTCAGTTCAATCATTAGCTCAACTACATAGTAGTTCTCAATTCTTTCACCTCCAAAATAATAATTATAATAGTAGTTAAAATGCAAAGAATATGTTGGTCCAAAAGAGAAGTAAAAAAATAAAAATAAAAAATAAAAAGAATGAAGAGAAGACCAAAGAGTTAATGACATGGGATAAGTCTTGTTTCTCAGATGATTAGCTATAGATTGAGAGAGCAAGAAGCAAGAACTCACACCCTTCATCAATATAATAATAAATATTCCTAACAAAATATTAACAAATAGAATTCTGCAATATAGGAAAAAAAGTATACAACATGACCTAGTAAGGTTTATTCCAGAAATGCAAGCATTGTCCAATATTTGAAAATCAATCAATTTAATCCACCATATTAACAGACTAAATAAAGAAAATCAGGGGTTCCTGGGTGGCTTAGTCAGATAAGCATCTGCCTTTAACCCACATCATGATCCCAGGGCCCTAATTCGGGCTCCCGACTCAGCAGGGAGTCTCTGCTTATCCCTCTCCCTCTGCCCCTTCTTGACACTCATGTTCTCTCTCTCCCCCATAAATAAAATCTTTTTTAAAAAAGGTTTTAAAAAATCATATGCTCATGTCAATTGATGGAGAAAAGGCATACTTCTGACACAATTCAACACCTGTCTGTTCATGATAAAAAAAAAAAAATTCTCAGAAAGGTAGGAATAGAGGAGAATTTCTGTATAACTTTTCTAATCTACATAATAATTGAAGATAATACCATAACGGTAAAAGACTGAATGCTTTCATCCTGAGATTACCAAGAAAGTAAAAATATCAGTTCACACCACCTTTATTCAAAATAATAATACAATTCTAGCCAGTGCAATAAGGTATGAAAAAGAAATAAAAAGCACACAGTTGTTTTTTTTAAGATTGTATTTATTTATTTGAGAGAGAGAGAGAGAAAGCGAGAGAGAGAGAGAACAAATTAGCAGTGAGGAGGGGCAGAGGAAGAGGGAGAAACAGACTCCCCCTGATCAGGGAGCCCAGTGTAGGGCTCTATCCCAGGACCCTAGGATCATGACCTGAGTTGAAGGCAGATGTTTAACTGAGTGAGTCACCAAGGCTCCCCAAGGAGCACAGTTTTTGTTTTGTTTTTTTTTAAGATTTTATTTATTTATTTGATAGAGGGAAACACAGCTAGAGGAAATACAAGCAGGGAGCCTGATGTGGGGCTCGATCCTGGGACTCCAGGATCATGGCCTGAGCTGCAGGAAGACTGGACCTAACAACTAGCTGAAGGCTAACGACTGATCCCCAGGAGTATAGTTTTAAAAGGAAGAAATAAAACTGTCCCAATCTGTTCATGTCTCATGTCTCTCACATAAATGTCTCTGTGGGAAATGCCAGAGAATCTACAGAAAACTAAAACAAAAACAAAAACCTCAAACTAATAAGTGAGTTCAGCAAGGTTACAAAACATGAGATAAAATAAATGCATTATGTTTTCATATACTGATGATGAACATATAGAAATTGAAATTTAAAATACAATATCATTCACAATACCTAAAAAAATGGTATGACTAGGTATAAATCTAATAAAACATGTACAGGACTTGTAGGTGGAAAACTGCAAAGTGTCGATGAAAGAAATCAAAGATTTAAATAAACAGAGAGGCATACTGTGTTCATGGATTGGAAGACCCAATATACTAAAGATATCAATTCTCCCAGTTGACTATAGGTTTAACATAATTCTTTTTTTTTTTTTACGTTTTTACTTAAATTCTAATTAGTTAACATGTAGGGTAATGCTAGTGTCAGGTACAATATAGTGATTCAACACTTCCGTATAATACCTGGTGCTCATCCCAAGTCTATTTCCTAATCCTATCACCTGTTTAACCCACCCCCCAGCCCCCCTCACTTCTGGTAACTATCAATTTGTTCTCTATTCTTAAGAGACTGTTTCTTGGTTTGTCTCTCTCTCTCTCTTTTTCCCCCATTGTTCATTTTGTTTCTTAAATTCCACATTATGAGTGAAATCATATGATATTGTCTTTCTCTGGCTATGTTGCTTAGCATATTACTCTCTAGCACCATCCATGTTGTTGCAAATGGAAAAGAGTTCATTCTCTTTTATGGCTGAGTAATATTCCATTGTATATATAACATACCTTTCTTATCCATTCATCAATCCATGGACCTTTGGGCTGTTTCCATAATTTGGTTATTACAGATAATGTTGCCATAAACATCAGGGTGTATATATATCTTTTAATTAGTATTTTTGTATTTTGGGGTAAATACTTAGTAGTGTAATTGCTGGAGTATAGAGCAGTTTTTTTGTTTTTCAACTTTTAGAGGAAACTCCATACTGTTTTCCACAGTGGATACACCAATTTGCATTCCCATCAATAGTGCAAGTGGGTTCTCCTTTCTCCACATCCCCATCAACACCTTTGTTTCTTATGTTGTTGATTTTAGGCATTTTGACATGCATCACTTGTCAATAGGAAGTAGAAATCAAAAGCACATGTTTAATGTAATTTTTATCAAATTCTTATCAAAATCATTTGTAGATGTACATACCATTATTCTAAGATTTATATGCCAAGCAAAGGAACTAAGAAAATGAAAACAACCTGGAAATAGAAGTATAAAGTAGAAGGAACAACTAAAAGCAATTTCAAGACTTAATATAGAACTATAGTAATCTATACAGTAGTTAGGATAGATTAGGATGGACAAATAGCTCAGAGCCATAAAAATGACAAAGAAGCAAAAGTAATTTAATTGAGGAAGGAAATCCATTCCAACAAATAGTGCTAAGGAAATGGGATATCAATGGGGAAAAAAAAGTGAATCTTGAGAGAAGTCTCAACCTCATAAAAATTAACTTAAAATGAAAATAAATGTAAAATATAAGTCTAAAACATAAAACCTTTAAAGAATATCTTTGGGATCTAGAGCTGTTGAACAGTGCTTAGGTACAAAAACATAGTGCATGAAAGAAAAAAATGGTAAAATTGATTTCATCAGCTACAAAATGCAAGAACATAGTTGCATATCCCATATATGAAGTTTTCCTACCTAGAGTATATAAAGAACTCTTGATAATTAACAGTAAAATACAAACAATCCACTCACAAAATTGGCAAATAACATGATGAGCCATTTCACTGAAGAGGATATACAGGAGGCAAATAAATACATGAAAGAACTTTAACATCAGTAGACATGAGGGAAATGCAAATCAAGGTCGCAATGAGCAATGACTACACACCTATTACAACAGCTAAATTAAAAAAAAAAATACTGAGAATACCAAATACTGGTTGGGGTATGGAGTAATTACACCCTTTGCTGGTGGGAATGTAAAATAGTATAGCCTCTCTGGAAAACAGTCAGGCAGTTTCTTAAAAACTACACATTTATTTACCATATGATCCAGTAAAAACACTTTTTGGCCCTTTTCTCAGAAAAGTGAAAACTTATGTCTACAAAACCCTGTACGCAATTGTTCATAGACGTTTCATTTGTAATAGACCCAAACTGGAAAAAACAAGATTGTCCTGCAATAGGTACATGGTTAAACATATATGGCACATCCTTACCATAGGCTATTACTCAGCAATAAAAAAAGAGTGAACTATTAATTCACAACTCAGATTTCTAGGGCATCATACTTAGTAAAAACAAAACAAAACAAAACAAAAACAAACAAAAAGCAGTCTGAGAAGATCACATATTGTTTTATCCCATTTTTAAAATATATTAGAATACTTTTAAATATTTAGAAAATATATTTTTAAAATATTTAGATTAGTATTTTCCAGGGGTTATGGATGATGAGGTATAGGCAGGAAGGAGAGGCTGGGAGGGTTAAAGGCGAATATAAAGTAGAGCAAGAAGGAGATATTCATAGTGATGAAATATTTCTGTATCTCTCTTGTGCTGGTGGTTTCTGAAACTATACATCTGATAGAATTATACCCATAAGTCATAACAACATGTCAGCTTCCTGGTTTTGATGTCACACTACAGTCACATAAGATACAACCAAAGTAGGAACTGGGAAATAAGTACACAAAACCTTTCTGTATTACCTTTGCAACTTTCTTTGAATCTATATTTATTTCCAAATAAAAGCTTTTTTTGTTTTTAATTGTAGCTTCTAGTCTCTGAGAGGCATTCCTGGAACACTATAATAACCTAAAAATGATAGAATATGGGAAGTCTTTCTGGTACAGTATGAACAGCTAAATATAAAATAAAAGTAAACATCAAATAGGTTCAGTTAGTTCTACTTTACAAGCTTTTAGGTTTTATATAAAGGTCAGAAACTGAATAAAACGAGCAGTCAATACTTGTAAAGGAGTTGTAAAATTAGGAAGACCTTCTGTTTTTACTAAAAAAAAATCATAATATATCATAAAAAATGATGATACTATCTCTACTAGGAACCAAAGAAAAGAATTATTTTTCTCTCTCCAGTTGTAAGCCAAATGCCATACTTATGGTACTGCCAGCTCTGTGCGGGTATTGCATATTTCTCTTTCTGAGCCCCTGCTACTATGCTTAACATTGCCAAGGAGGAAGAGAAACCTAGTAACCACAAGAAGCTGAATGAACATTTGCCTGTGACGATTCTGCAGATGAATTATATAATCACTTGGTATTCAATGATTCTGAGAGCAAGTGATCATCATCCACATTTTGAGAGTATCATTTGGGGATTACCTGGAAAAGTTTCAAAGTTATTTATTAAATGCAGTTATAGATCTCATTATGGCACGAGTACACACAGACACAAATAAGCCTTGTTAAGATGGAATTCTGTATGAGGGCCACTTCCCTACTTTTTTGTTTGTTTTTACATTGGGCACAAGAATTTTAACACTTATAGTTAGATAAGGTTTACCCACTTCAGATCTCTGTTATAAAGATACCTACAGTTGTTTCATTTTTAACACAGGATTTAAAGACCATGAAAGATTTGTGGAGATTAATTAAATCTATACTTCATAATAGGATCTATTAACATAATTCCCTACATACATCTACTTAGTAATTACCAATTCTCAAAGGCTTTTGTTAATAACCCTGAACCACTATTGCTAAGGGAAGAGTCTAACTCTGTCCTCTGTACCTCCTCAGTAGTAACACTTGGTGTTACGTGGTTCTGATTCTTCATTCTCTTCTCCAAGTAAAGCTCTTGCCAATCAAAGTCTATAGTACTCTGATTATCTATGGCTGTATAAGAAGCTATCTCACAATTTAGTGGTTAAAAGAAACAACCTTTTATTCTTTCTCATTGTTCTCAAGTCTGTCTAAACTCAGCCAGGATTTCACACATCAGTTCTCTCTGCAGCCAGATTCAAGGTTTGGCCTCAGTTGCAGCAAGTTTGGCTTGGCCATCCAAGAAAACACATGCACAGGGCTGGTACCTGATGGTGACTTTTGGATGAAAACTCAGGTGAGCCTGTCAGCCAGGGAGCCTGCCTGGGTTTGGCCTCTCTGTGTGGGTTGGGTTTCCTACAATGTAGCAACTGTGTTCTGAGATGGAGTGTCCCAAGATTGGTCATTCGAAGAGATTTAAGTGAAATCTGAAAGGTTTTGTTAGCCTTATAAGTCCCAGAATGTGGCTCCTGCCATATTTAAATGATCAAGCAAGTCATTAAGGGGGCACCTGAATGGTCCTGGGATCAAGCCCCACATCAGGCTCCCCCTCAGCAGGGAGCCTGCTTCTTCTTCTCCTTCTGCAGTTCCCCCTACTTGTGCTCTTGCTCTGTCACATAAATAAATAAAATCTTAAAAAAAAAGTCTTAAGTAAACTCACGTTCAAGAAGAAGGGTATTAGACTCAACCTAATGATGGAGGAAAGGCAGTCATACCAAAAAAGAATATGGAAAATGGAGATATTCTTGTGGCCATTTTGGAAAATGTAATTTACAACATACAGAAAATTTTGGTTTTTCCAATATACTAGTATAAAATACCAGTATCCTATTTTTTACTGGGTAACACCAGAAATGACAGCATGATGCTACAGCTCTTGGTCTCTCTGATCTAAGTATTCTTTCTTCTCTTTTGTTACCTTTCTTAAAAGAAATTATTATTATTAAAGTAATTACTATTATTATTAAATTATTGTTAAAGTGATAGAAACATGGAGGTGGTCAGGCTTCAAAAATCCTATGGTGGAGATGGCATTTCTGCATAGAGCTGTGGTATCTAATATGGTGTCCAATACTAACCACATTTGCTACCAAACACTTGAAATGTGGCTAGTCCAAATGTACTATGATTGTAAGATGCACACTAGATATCAAGAACATAGTACTAAGACGGTAAACTACCTCACTAATGTTTATAACTACATTTTGAAATATTTTGCATATATTTAATTAAATAAAATTTAGTATTTTTAAATTTAGTAATTTATTGCATGTAGCTCCTAGAAAATTTTAAATTACATGTGGCTCACATATTATTCTAGTTTGCATAATTTTCCTTTGGAAACCACTGGCTCAGAAAATAAACCAAATCATATTTTCCATTGTGTAGCAACACAACCGTTCATGCTGTTTATACCATTAAATGGTTTTCAGGCATTTTAATTACTTCATGCTAAATCTTATATGAGATACATAAGCACATTCAAAATCAATATTTAGTATTTCTATAAAACTGATTGCTTTTCCTGAGATTTAAATACATATTTTAGATTTAATAGATCTACATTTTTACTACATAATTGCAGCAATTCATTTCACATAAAATTTCAAAGTTGCTCACATTTTCTGTAAAAAAGCAAACTACATGATCCCTGATTAAGATCACGTATTAATTTTCTATTGTGTTTGTAACAAATTAACACAAACTTCATGGCTTAAACAATACCAATTTATTGCCTTAAGTTCTATAGGTCAGAAGTAGAACATTGGGCTAAAATTATAGTGTCAGCTGGGCTGTTTCTTTTAGGAGGCTCTGGGGGAGAATCTGTTTACTTGCCCATTTGGGATGTTGGAAGATTCAGTTCCTTGTGCTTATAGGACTGAGATCCCTGTTTTCTTGCTGGATGTCATCTGAGGGCCACCCAGGTACGGAGGCCACCCATATATGTTGGTTGGTGGCCCCCTTCCTTCAACTTCAAAGTGCAATGGTGAGTTGACTCTGTCTCTCATTTTTTTAATCTCTCCTTCTTCTATCTCATCTCTCTTTGATCCAGCCAGTAAAGTTTCTCTGCTTTCAAGCACTTATCTGATTAGATTGGGCTCATCTGTTTAACCTAGGAAAAATATCTCCATCTCAAGGTCCCTCCCTGTCCTTAATCACACCTGCAACGTCCCTTGTATAATGTGAGGTAATACATTCATAGGTTTCAGGGATTAGAGAGTGAACATCAAGGGCCAAGGGTGGAGGCATTATTCTTTCTACTTCCGATAGGAATAAAAAAATATTTTTTAAGATTTTATTTTTAAGTAATCTCTAACCCAACGTGGGGCTTAAATTTATGGCCCAAGATTGCTCCACCAACTCGGCCAGCCAGGCACCTCAGGAATAAACTTTATATACGAAGATGAAACTTCTTATAGATATAACCTTGGCATATGTAAATGAAGAAAAGTATTTTCAAATGAGGTACAGGGTTATCAGAGTGAATCATACAATCTAAATCTGCTAGGGCACTAGAAATTTACCTCAGGTTTATATAAATGTCAAAATGAAACAGTAAAATTCTGCCTTAGTACATTAAAACAAACAACTTACTAGAATGATAAAGTTTTGTCAGCCAACAACCTTGGTCAAGTTTTGTCAGAAACAAAGTCATAGTTATCTCTAAGGAAAAACACTAGTCAAACCTAGTTTCAATTTATCTTTCAGAGGAAATCAAGTGACTAAATTCATGTCAAGAATTCAATAAGCTATTTTGTTGTGGTTACAAGACTTAAAATATATATATGAAAATTTATGATGCAAAAAAGGAACCAAGACATGATGGGACAACCTGCAATTTGTAGATGACTAATAGTCTCCTCCAATTAATTATTAAGTGTAGCAAATAGCCAAGCAAATCAACTACGCAAGTTGCTTATCCATGTCTGACCCTGATAAACCTACTTCAGCACAGAAATAAAGCTACAGGTTGGCCTTTGATCCTAAACTTATATCACAAAGGTAAGATAACTTTTTTCAGAGCCTAACTACAAATTAATTCAAAAATATGTTTCAATGATAAAAGATTCTAGTACTAATTCCAGTGTGGCAGGGGAGAGATTCCCCCATGCCAATAAGCAGTTCTCAGAACATCAGCTGGGTGGTCCACAGTTCAACTCAATTCTGATACCATCTACCCAGAAATAGTATCAGATTCCAAATGTTCAGAGTCTTGTACTACAGGGGCACCAGGGTGGCACAGTTGGTTAAATACCTGATTCTTGGTTTTGGCTCAGGTTGTGGTCTTGGGGTCATGAGATGGAGTCCTGCATCAGGCTCAGCACAGTGGGCTTGAGATTCTCTTTCCCTCTGCCTCTCCCTCCACCCCTCCCACTTGTGCTCTCTCTCTCTAAAATAAACAAATAAATATTTTTTAAAAAGAGTCCAGCACTACAAATTTGTCACCACCATACTCCCCCAGCACTTTAGATGCAAATTCCAAGTCCAGGTTTCTTCCTGTACTTCTGATCAATTGGCTATAAACCAGAGGTTACTACAACTCCCTCCTCAGGTTCAATAACTTTGTTAGAGCAACTCATAGAACTCAAGGAAGCATTTTACTTACTAGACTACCAATGTATTATAAATATAGCACAAAAACAGCCAAATTCCTGGAAGAGATGCATAGGGCAATGTATGTGGGAAGGGGCACAGGATACGTCCTTCGAGTATGCCACTATTCCTGGATCTCCATGTGTTTGCCAATCTGAAAGGTCTCTGAACCCCATCCCTTAAGTTTTTGTGGAGGCTTCCATTAAATAGGCATGATTGATTAAATCATTGGCTATTGGTGATTGAATTCAACCTCCAGCCCATCCCCTCTCCCCAGGAGGTCAGGGAGGTGATACTGAGAGTCCTAGCCCTCTGATCCCAGGGTTGGTTTTCCTGGCAAGCACCCCTCATCCTTAGAGCCAAAGCCACCTCATTAATATAACAAAAACACCTTTATTATTCTCATTACTTGTAAAATTCCAAGGATTTTAGGACTTCTCTGCCAGAAAATGAGACAAATACCAAATATATACTTAATATGAAACAATATCACAAATGGAAACTGATTTATAAAGATAAAATAGCTAAGGTAATATTATGAATATTATGAGTGACTCACAATTGGTTAGCAGTGAAGAAAGGCTTTAATTGAAATTTGCCTTGTTTTGAAAGCAAAGAAATTTTAAGTTAATCAAATATTTGAAAGAAATCTATTTTTTAAATTTGTGAATACTTAGTCTCATAGGTCAGCTTTCCTTCTTTCCCATACATTTCATCCAAACCAAACTAGTTATGTTTCCCACACCGAACACACAACACTGATTCCTGCTTTTGTTCCTTTCACAAGCCGTTACCCCTTTCTGGAATTCCCAACTGTCTATGTTTCAAGTGCAAGTGTAAGAGCTTTTTCCTCTGTGAAACTTTCCCCGACCAACTACAGAGGAATTTACTACTCCCTACTGGGGACTATTATTCTATTTAGTATTACTGTTGCAGTTCTTATTGTGCTCTATTTTGCTTATTTGTTTGATTCTCCTTGACAACTAAAATTGTGATTGTTAAGACTCAGAAATCACCAGTTCTCAGCACACTGTATCTAGAAGAATTGTGGACCAGAAACAGCAAAAACACTAATAGAATTTTAACTCAAATTTTATGTTTTAACTATCTTTTATAACCAAAACAGAATCTGTCAATAAAAGATGTTAAATTCCTCTTAAAAATCCTTCATATGTATTTTCCTATCTGTAGTACATATATAGTCACATATTTAGTCACACTTCTAGGTGACTATACTATCTAGGTTTGCTTGGGAGTTCTGATTTATGCCTTTTGTAGATCAGTGAATATATGCTAATTATTATAGATACCTTGATCTCTCGAAAGTATTCCAAATTGGATGACAAATTATGTGGTTAATAATAACTCATAATTTCCTTAACATTACCAAGAGCAAATTAAAGACTATGGAAGGTCAAATATACTGACCAGAGTTGCTAACACAGGATAATATTCCATTGTTCAAGGCCTACCAAAAAAAAATCCCATATTACTTTTTTCAATTAACAGTTACAATGAATTCTATGGTGCTTCACTTTCCTTTACAGGAAATATCAACTACAGATGACCCACAGTTCTGTCCCTCCCTAAGAACTACCTTCAGGTGCAGGAAGCCCCTTACCCAAGGTGACACTTTTCCATGAGTGACCCACAGATTATGACTAACACTTGCAGGAATACAAAGATTCATCTCCATTTGGAACGACTGCAAAGGGCCATCCCAGCTCCACAGCTCCCCACAGAATGGTTGGGAAATCTCTGTCACCTTCTCCCTCTGCCCAGTCCTGCCTTCTTTACTTCCTTGTATGTGTATCTCCCAAGAGAATAACTCCAAAAACCCTTCTTTGTGTCAACCCTTATTTCAGAATCAGCTTCTAGGGTACTGATCTAAGACAACAATCTTTCTCTTCATTCAATATCATCTCCTAGCTAGGAACAATGCCCAGCTCAAAACCCTTCCTTTTTGGCCAACACTGAAATAACACTTCATGAGAAGACTCTTGCTTCCTACTTTATTATTGCCATTACTCTCATTTAACCTGTCTTTTTCTTTATGTAACAGAAACTCTCGGTGAAGTCTAATGTTTAAAAACAAAATGGCAGGAACATCCAAGAACTACATGAGCAGTGCTTGAACACTGCAGAGTAAAGAAACACATTTCTTGGGGCGCCTGGGTGGCTCAGTTGGTTGAGCGACTGCCTTTGGCTCAGGTCATGATCCCAGATACCGGGAATCAAATCTCGCATCAGTCTCCCTGGTCGGCAGGAAGCCTGCTTCTCCCTCTCTCATTCCCCCTGCTTGTGTTCCCTCTCTGGCTGTGTTTCTCTCTGTCAAATAAATAAAATCTTTAAAAAAAAAAAAAAAAGAAACACATTTCTTGGGAAAGGATCAGTTGAAACCTAAAGTGAGCAACTAACCTTCCCCACAAATATTAGAAATCTTGTGTTCAACATCCCTCATCATCAGGAAAATATAAATCAAAACCACAATGAGATACCGCTTTACACCTGTCAAAATGGCTAAAATTAACAACTCAGGAAAACACAGATGCTGGCCAAGATGCTAAGAAAGGAGAGCCCTCTTACATTGTTGGTAGGAATGCAAACTCGTGCAGCCACTGTGCAAAACACTATGGAGGTTCCTCAAAAAATTAAAAATAGAACTACCTTATGATCCAGCATAGCTGTTTACCCCAAAATATAAAAATACAAATTCAAACAGATACATGCACCCTGATGTTTTAAACAGCATTATCTGCCTAGCCAAGATATGGAAGCAGCACAAATGTCTATCAACTAATGAATGGATAAAGATGTGATATATATATAGTACTTACAGTATATATGTAATGGAATATTAGCGATCAAAAAGAATGAAATCTTGTCATTTGCAACAACATGAATGGTGCTAGAGAGTAATATGCTAAGCAAGATAAGCCAGAGAAAGACAAATACCATATGATTTCACTCATGTGTGGAATTTAAGAAACAAAACAAATAATCAAAGGAAAAAGAGAGAGAGAGAGAGAGACAAACCAAGAAACAGTCTCTTAAGTATAGAGAACAAACTGATTGTTACCAGAAGTGACGTGGGTTGGGGAATGGGCTAAATAGGTGATGGGATTAAGGAGTGGATTTGTGATGGGCATCAGGTGTTATATGGAAGTGTGTAATCACTATATTTTATACCTGAAGCTAGCATCACACTGTACCTTAACTAACTGGGATTTAAATTTTTAAAAAAGAAAGAAAAGCTAAAATAAGAAAAGTAGGCAGCTATTATTTAAAAAAAAAAAAAGGAAAATAACCAGATAAAGGGAGAACACAGGAAGAGAATGAGGTAATTTGTGAAAAATGAAAATAATTTAAAAGTAGTGGAAGAGATCATAAAATGACAAGACATATTCCATGCAAAGAGCAATACACAATTGAGAGTTTTCAAAGGTTATATCTTTTATGCCAGAGAGGTCTTTTGTCTTCATCTTTTGCCTTCTAGCAGAGACATCCATGATTTTTTTTAATTTAAATTCAAGTTAGTTAACATATAGTGTAGTAGCAGTTTTCTGAAGTAGGATTTAGTGATTCATCACTTATATATAAACTCCAGTGCACATCCCAAAATGTGCCCTCCTTAATGCCCATCACTTATTTAGCCCATCTACCCACATACCTCCCCTCCAGCAACCTTCAGTTTATTCTCTATAGTTAAGTCTCTTACGGTTTGCCTCTCTCTGCTCTTACCTTGTTTTTTCCTTACCTTCCCCTATGTTCATCTCTTTTGTTTCTTAAATTCGATATAGGAGTGAAATCATGTGTTGTCTTTCTCTGACTTATTTCACTTAGTAATACACTCTAGTTCCAACCACGTTGTTGTAAATGGCAAGATTTCATTCCTTTTAATCACTGAGTAATATTCCATTATATGTATATATATATAATGGAACTACCTTATGACCCAGCATAGCTGTTTACCCCGAAATATAAAAATATAAATTCAAACAGATACATGCACCCTGATGTTTTGAACGGCATCATCCACCTAGCCAAGATATGAAAGGGGCACAAATGTCTATCAACTGATGAGTGGATAAAGATGTGTATGTATATGTATACATATATACATATGTGTGTGTATATATATATATATACCTTCTTTTTTTTATACCTTCTTTATCTATTAATTATCCAATGGACATTTGTGGTTGTTGCATACTTTGCCTACTGTTAATAGTGCTGCTACAAACATCAGGGCACATGCGCTCCTTCCAATCAGAATTTTCATATCCTTTGGATAAATCCCTAACAGTGCAATGACTGGATCATAGGGTACTTCTATTTCTTTTTTAAAGATTTTATTTATTTGACAGAGAGAAACACAGCTAGAGAGAGAACACAAGCAGGGGGAATGAGAGAGGGAGAAGCAGGCTTCCCGCCAAGCAGGGAGCCCGATGCGGGGCTCGATCCCCAGTCTTCGGGATTATGACCCGAGCCAAAGGCAGTCGCTCAACCAACTGAGCCACCCAGGCGCCCCAGTACTTCTATTTTTAACACCTGTTTTTTCTTGTATTGTTGATTATAGCCATTCTGACAGTATGAGGTGATATCTCATTGTAGTTTTGATTTGTATTTCCCTGATGATCAGTGATGTTGAGCATCTTTTCATGTGCCTATTGGTCATCGTATGTCTTCCATGGAGAAATGTCTATTCATGCCTTCTGCTCGTTTTTTAATTGGATTATCTATTTGTTTAGATGTTCAGTTTTATAAGTTCTATATATTTTGGATACTAACACTTTAGCAGATATGTCATTTGCATTCTCCTATTCTGTAGGTTGCTTTTAGCTTTGTTGACTATCTCCTTCACTCTTGCAGCAGCTTTTTATTTTAATGTAGTCCCATTTGTTTATTTTTTATTTTGTTTCCTTTTGCTCAGAGAAATATCTAGGAAAAAAATTGTTACAACTAATGTGAAAGAAGCCACTGCTTGTGTTCTCTTCTAGGATTTTTATGGTTTTAGGACTCACATTTAGGTCTTTGATCCATTGGGAATTTATTTTTGTATGTGGTATAAGAAAGTGGTCCAATTTCATTCTTTTAAATGTTGTCCTCAGCTTTCACGATACTATTTGTTGAAGACACTGTCTTTTTCCCCATTGAATATTTCTAACTGCTTTGTCAAGATTAATTGGCCATATAGTTGTGGGTCCATTACTGGGGTTTCTATTCTGTTCCATTGATCTGTGTCTATTTTTGTACCACTACCATAATATCTGGATCACTACAGATTTGTAATATAATTTTAAGTCTGGAATTGTGATGCCTGCAGCTTTGCTTTTCTTTATCAAAGTTGCTTTGGCTATTTGGGGTCTTTTGTGGTTCCATGAAAATTTTAGGTTTGTTCTAGCTCTGTGAAAAATGCCAGTGGTATTTTGATAGGGATTGCACTAAACATGTAGTTTGGAGAGTTTAGGCATTTTAATAATATTTGCTCTTCCAATCCATGAGCAAGGAATGTCTTTCCATTTCTTTGCATCTTTAATTTCTGTCATCAGTGTTCTACAGTTTTCAGAGTATAGGACTTTTACCTCTTTGGTTAGCTTTATGCCTAAGTATTTTACTGGTTTTGGTGCAAATTTAAAAGGAATTGATTCCTTAATTTCTCTTTCTACTGCTTCATTATTGGTGTATGGAAATACAACAGGTTTCTGCACATTGATTTTGTATCCTATGACTTTACCAAATTGATTTATCAATTCTAACAGTATTGGGATAGAGACTTTCAGGTTTTCTGTATACAGTATGATGTCATCGGCAAACAGAGAAAGTTTTACTTCTTCTGTACCAACTCAGATGCCTTTTATTTTGTGGTTGTTGTTGTCTGATTGCTGTGGTTCGAACTTCCAGTACTATGTTCAATAAAAGTGCTGAGAGAGATAACGTTGTTTTGTTTCTGACCGTATGGGGAAATCTGTCAGTTTTTAACCGTGTGTGACCCTTGATCTCAGGGTTGTGGGTTCAAGTCCCATGTTAAGTGTAGAGATTACTGTCAGTTTTTACCAATTAAGGATGATGTTAGCTCTGGGTTTTTCATAAATGGCCTTCATTATGTTGATGTATATTCCCTCTAAACCTACTTTGTTGAGGATTTTTTATCATGAATATATGTTGTACTTTGTTGAATTTTTTTTTCTACATCCACTGAAATGATCATATGATTCTTATGCTTTATTTTACTAATGTAACATATCATATTGGTTGACTTGTGACTACTGAACCATCTTTGCAATCAAGGAATAAATCTCACTAGATTATGTTGAATGATTTTGTTTGATGTTTTGTTGGATTCAGTTTGTTGGTAGTTTATTGAGAATTTTTGCTTCTATGTTCATCAGATATATTGGCCTATAGTACTCTGTTTTAGTTGTCTTTATCTGATTTTGGGATCAGCATAATGTTGGCCTCAGAATGAATTTGGAAATTTCCCTTCCCTTCATATTTTTCAGAATAGCATGTGGAGAATAGGTAGATAGTAACTCTTCCTTAAATGTTCAGTAGAATTCCCCTATGAAGTCTGAAGTCTGAACTTTTGTTTCTTGAGAGTTTTTTGATTACTGATTCACTTTCTCTGCTGGTTATCAGTTTGTTCAAGTTTTCTATTTCTTCCTATTTCAGTTTTGACAATTTATATGTCTCTAGGAATTTATCAATTTCTGCCAGGTTGTCCAGTTTGTTAGCATACAATCTTTTTATAGTGTTCTTTTAAAATTGTTGTATTTTCTGTGCTGTTGGTTGTTATTTCTCCTCTATCATTTGCAATTCTATTTATTTAGGTACTTTCTCTCTTTGATAAGTCTGGCTACAGGTTTATCAATTTTATTGCTTTTTCATGATTGATTATATTGTTTTTTTTAAGTTTCTATATCATATTTCTGTTGTAATCTTTATGATTTCCTTCCTTCTAAACTGGCTTTAGGTTTCATTCATTGTCCTTCTTCCAGCTCCTTCAGATTTAAGCTTAGTTTGTTTATTTGAGATTTTTCTTATCTCTTGAGTTAGGACTTACTCTATATACTTACCTCTTCAGACCACATTTGCTGCATCCCAAAGGTTTTGGATGATTGTGTTTTCATTTTCATTTGTTTCCATGTATTTTTAATTTCTTCTTTGATTTCCTGATTGACCCATTCATTGTTTAGTAGAATGCTGTTTAACTTCCATGTATTTGTAGTCTTTCCAGGTTTTCTCTTGTGGTTGATTTCTAATTTCATAGCATGTGGTCAGAAAAGGAACATTTTATGACTTCAATAATTTTGTATTTGTTGAGGCATGTTTTCTGATATAATATATGATCTATTCTAGAGAATGACTCATGTGCACTTGAAAAGATCTGTATTCTGTTGTTTTAGGATGGATGATCTGAATATGTCTGTTAAGTCCATCTGGTCCAATGTATCATTCAAAGCCACTGTTTTCTTTGATTTTTTGCTGAGATCTGTCCCTTGATGTGAGTGGGATGTTAAAGTCCCCTGCTATTATTGTGTTATTAGCAATTAATTCCTTTATTTTTTTTTATTAACTACACTCTATAGTTGGGTGCTCCCATGTTGCATGCATAAACATTTACAATTGTTATACCTTCTTTTTGGATTGTCCCCTTTATTATTACATAGTGTCCTTCTTTATCTGTTACAGCCTTTGTTTTAAAATCTATTTTGTTCAATATTATAAGTATTGCTGTCCTGGCTTTCTTTTGGTATCGATTTGCATGATAAATATTTCTCCAGCCCCTCGCTTTCAATCTACAGGTGTTTTTAGACCTAAAATGAGTCTCTTGTATACAGCATATAAATGGGTCTTGAACTTTATCCATTCTTACACCCTATGTCTTTGATAGGAGCACTTAGCCCATTTACATTCAAAGAAATTATTGATAGATATGTATTAACATTTTATTTACTGTTTTGTTGTTTCTGGAGATTTTCTCTGATCCTTCTTGTCTTTTTTGTTTTTGTTTTTTGCTAGTTTTCTTTAGTGATATGTTTGGATTTCTTTTTCTTTATCAGTGGTGTTTTGTTTTGTTTTTGTTTTTGTTTTTCAGCAGGAGAGAGAAAGAGAGATGCCATGAGCATGAGGAGGGCCAGAGGGAGAAGCAGACTCCCTGCTGAGCAAAGAGTTTGACACAGGACTCAATCCCAGGACCACAAGATCATGACCCAAGCTGAAGGCAGTCACTTAACCAACTGAGCTGTCCAGGATCCCCAGTGATTTTGATATATGGTTACCCTAGGCTTGTATATAACTTCTGTAAATAGCAGTCTATATTAAATTGATGGTTATTCAAGTTTGACCCAATTCTTTTCCCCTCTCCTCCCCATGTTTTAGGTATGTGTTATCATATGTTATATCCTTTTTTGTGTGATTTCCTTGACTGATTTTTACAGAAAATTGTTACTGCTTACTTTTGGTCTCTCTTTCCACTTAAAGTGTCCCTTCCAATATTTTTTGCAGGGTTAAGTTAGTAGTTGTGATGTTTTAGTTTTCTTTACAAAATTCTTTATCTCTCCTTCTGTTCTGAATGATAGCCTTGTTGGATAGAGTATTCTTGGCTGCAGATTTTTCCCATTCAACACTGAATATATCATGCCATTCTATTCTGGGTTGCCAAGTTTCTGTTGAAAAATCTCCATTCTTGGGGTGCCTGGGTGGCTCAGTTGGTTGAGCGACTGCCTTCAGCTCAGGTCATGATCCCAGAGACCCGGGATCGAATCCCACATCGGGCTCCCTGCTCGGCGGGAGGCCTGCTTCTCCCTCTCTCATTCTCCCTGCTTGTGTTCCCTCTCTGGCTGTGTTTCTCTCTGTCAAATAAATAAAATCTTAAGAAAAGAAAAGAAAAGAAAAGAAAAGAAAAGAAAAGAAAAGAAAAGAAAAGAAAAGAAAAGAAAAGAAAAGAAAAATCTCCATCCTTATGGGTTTTCCCTTGTAAGTAAATGACTTTTTTTTTCTTTTTTTCTGCTTTAAGATTTTTTTCTTACTAGTATATTTGCAAATTTAATTATAATATATCTTGGTGCTGGCCTGATTTTTTTTTTTATTTTGATGCAAATCCTCTGTGCCTCCTGGATCTGGATGTCTGTTTCCTTCCACGGATTAGGAAACTTTTCAGCTATTATTTCATCAACTGATTTTTTTGCCCCCTCTTCTCTTTCTTCTGGGACCCCTATATTGTGAATGCTATTCTGTTTGATGGAACCATTGAGTTCCCTAAGCCTATTCTTGTGTTGCTTCATTCTTTCTCTCTTTTGTTCAGCTTCATTGATTTTCATTACTTTGTCTTCTAGGTTATTAATTCATTCTTCTTCTTCTAGCCTGCTGTTCATTGCATCAAGTGTGTTTCTAATCTTGCTTATTGAACTTTTCATCTCTGATTAGCTTTTTTATAATTCTTTAAAATCTGTGTTAAGGATCTTGCTGATTGATGTCTTCTATTCTTTTCTCAAATCCAGTGAGTATCCTTATGGTTCCTGCTTTAAGTTCTCCATTAGGCATGTCATTTATATATGTTTCACTTAGATCTCTGGCCTTGGTCTTATCTTGTTCTTTCATCTGGGATAAATTCGTTCATCTTCACATTTTGTCTAAGTCTCTGTTTTCTTCTGTGTTAGAAAAGTCAGTTATGTGGAAGGAAGGAAGGAAAAGAGGGAAGGATGAAGAAAGGGAGGAAAGGAAGAGGGAGAAAGAAAAGGAAGAAAACAAAAGAGAAGAGAGGAGACTTGGAAGCTGCCTTTACATTTTTAGAATTTTAAATCGAACTTATCCCCAGTATTCAAAAACTCCTTGTATACAGAGCATCCTAACTGCTTTATCTTATCATCATGACAAATAAGGCAGAGATAATTTCTTTAATTTTTTTTTAAGATCTCATTTATTTATTTGACAGAGAGAGAGAGAGAGCACAAGCAAGGGGACTGGCAGGCAGAGGGAGAGGGAGAAGCAGACTCCTCACAGAGCAGGGGGAGCCCAATGTGGGACTCTATCCCAGGACTCCAAGCTGAGGACAACTGCTTAATCAACTGAGCCACCCAAGTGCCCAAGGTTGAAATCATTTCTAAAACGGATTTCAGAAAGAGATAGGGGATTTTTAATGAAGAAAATCCCTTTAACAACTCTTTGTTGGCCTTAGTAAATCTTTATAATTCTCCAAGAGAGGGAATACATTAAACCCAGAACTTACAAATGAAACAGGTCTCTGAATAACAAAAGCCAGTCCATATCATTATTTACTCACTCAGCAAGTACATAATGAGAACCAACAATGCACTTGCACATAAGACACACCAAAAGAAAAAAATATTGGGCAAGTAAGAAGTCTGGAAATGCAAATTGCTCCCTGCATACAGCCAGACCTGACTCATTTCCTTTAGCCATCACTCAATAAACTCTCTAATATCCACTGTAAAGTATCAATCTTATCAAGTATCAATAAGTTGATTATTAACCAATAATCTTACATCACATGAGGATTTTGTCCAGCAACATATCCAAACAACATCAACATGATTTCAATCCACCCTGGAGAAATATCTATGTCTACTGATAGTAGTATAAGTAGTATAAGGCCTAAAATGCTACACTTTTTTTATGAAAAAAGAGCTATTACAACTGCTTTTGCAGTGCTTTCTCATAATACTACAAATTCATATTTTTATTATTAATGAGCTGTATTTACAATATGATGTTAATATAAAGTACATATAAATGAATTTCTGATCATGTAGACCACCACAGCATAAATTTAGCTCCTCCTGCTCTGACCTCTACACCAACACCAGGGCAGATCACTAGACATTATCCACACACAATAATTCTTTCATTCCCTGAAAAAAAAATGCCTTCCTCAGTAAGTATTTAATATTATATCCTAAGAGAAAGGAATATATAAATATACTAAGATCATCCAAGGAATAGCTTTCTCACTTCTGGTCTTCCTTTTCTGTGTTTCTGTTATCATTAATCCTCTCCACATTCTTTCCATGGTAATCATTTAGTATAATAAATAAATACTGATTAATTGCTTTAGGTACATTGTCATTTTAATCCAAAGAACTGAAAAGAAGCAAGCACTAAATTCAATTTACCTGTATCCAAATAATAACTACTGAGCCCCTGCTACCTGAAAACTGTTTTAAGAGCAATGGAGACAATTCTCATTCTCTTAGAGCTCCTGTCCAGCAGAGAGGGCAGATGAGTAAACGCAGTAATTCCAACAGGGATGAGAGCTAAAAATGGAGAAGTGCCATGACCGAGAGGTATTTCAGGGGTGTTTACTCTTCTTTGCCAGAAGAGGAGAAGAGGACACATGGGGGAACAAGGAAAAAAGAAAGTAGCCTCTATCAAGTATGAAGAGTAGTACAATCTAATCAATTAAATAACTGAAAAATATTTAAACTCCTAATTGAGTCTACCCTTGGAAAAAAAATACAAGTTAAGATAATTATCCAAACACGATTTTAAAAAGCTACTTACCTCTGATCTTAATTATTCGCATATTGTAAATGAAAAAGTTTCTTTCCACTTCACCCTTCTAACACAGAACTTACCTTCTTTTAAAACCAACATACTTAACAGGATATTAGTAACATAAGTCAGTTTTGAGTACTTGAAATACGGGCCTTGAAACTGAATATGAGTAAATCCTTGTTAAGAAAAAGAGCAGTAAAACATAGAAAAATACATATGTATTTTCAGTGCCTCACTTAGCATATTTTATACATGGAGTAAATATTTAAACACCTCTCTTCTCTGTAGGACAAAATTATTTTTCAGTAATAATCATTATTCTCCTGATTTGTTCTTTAACTTTAAAGCAACTGACAGATCTTAAAGGAAAACAAATTTTGAAGTTAATACTCAAATTCAATAAAATATTTCACAAATGAAAAAAGAAAGATTTCACATATGAAGTTCACATGAATAAAATTTGCATTTTCTTAATACAAATATTACCCATGGAAATTCATACTGTTTCACTGTCATAATTTTTTAATTTAAATAAAAATTCCATATGATCACATAAAATAACAGAATTAAAATAACTATTTCTAATTCTTTGTCTTTACAATCATTGTATCATTTTGTTTATTTTGAAACTGCTATTTAAATGCATAAGGAATATAATGGTTACTAAAGTATAATCATAAAATATGCAATTTGAATCATACATACATATTACTAAATGTCAATTATAACCACAGTAATTGTTTAAAACTTAGAAAATCAAAAGAACTTTGAGAAAGACATTTTATCACTTAACATTTAGAACTGCTAGAGCATGGTGAAAATAAAAAGCTGGCCAACTTTCAGTTGGTTTTACTATTATCTATAAATATCTAGATATTATGCAAGGTCTTAATGATTACACCCAGGGCAGAATGCTCCGATTACCTTACCATAGGTATCAATAGTTTTTAACTCAAATAGTATTAAATCCGAAGTTGAAGAGAATCATAAAATCACTTATGTGATATCTATTTACAATGTACAGGACCAGCTTCAGAGGCAGATGAGCACATAAGGCCCTACACTCAGAAAGAAACCCTGTGGTTGGCCTTTAAGCTCTGCTTTAAACAGTCTTGAAATTTTAAACAATTTTATCTTTGAATTTGGTTTTATTAGTGAAGTTTGATGGAGCAATGAAGCAAAGGTCCTAGGCTCTCATTTAGTTCTGCCTCCCAGGCGCAGGTGCTTAGCCACCTGCTCCCCCGCCCAACAATGGCTGCCGCCTTTTCCTTCTGATGGTGGCCTTGGTCCAAGGCACACTGGGGAAGGGCCACAGATACTTGTGAGGATCTGCCTGTTCCCACAAGTATTCCTATGTACTAGAGAACCTAACATTAAATAGTAAATAAAAATCACCTTTCTTGGGTCAAACTGTGTAAAAGGAAAAAGAGTTTTTCCCCCTGCTTTTGAAGAATACTTGCATTTTTACTTGACATCAAGCTCCACAATTATGTAGCCATCATTGACTATGTGGGTGACTGTTTTTGTGTATCTGTTTGCTTTTGCATCTAAAGGAATAAAACAATTTTACCTATATCTGATAAAGGGAATTTATCTATAATTTTATAATTTAGAGATCAAATAAACTTATATGTAATAGGATTTTATCTAAAATATGAGAATAATAATTTTAATAGTTTAAAGATCACAGGAGAAGGAAATCCAATGCAATATTATCTTCTGAGTTTCTTATAATTGATGAATTCCCTTAAAAAGTCTTTAAGAATATATTATAGGCTCTCTGGGTTCATGCTCGCATTATATAATTTTTCATTTCTTATGCTTTGTCATAATTTCCCATACAAAATAAAAAAAATACTGGAAATAAAAAAAGAATTTATCATATGGTAAAAATGGAACTATTTTAGCTTCAGAAGCAGGACATGCCATTACTAACATGTTCTTCTTATGAACAAAATCTGTTTCACAACTTTGATTTCTTGACAGGCAAGAGATTTTTGGTCAGGAGCCAAAGTCATCAAATATTAAGAGCATGGAGATACATCAAAAGTGCACAAGGAGCCTTAAAACTCATTAACTAATTTTAGCACATTTCAATTATTCACATAAATTACTTATA
Organism: Spilogale gracilis; assembly: GCA_004023965.1. Taxonomy (NCBI): domain Eukaryota; kingdom Metazoa; phylum Chordata; class Mammalia; order Carnivora; family Mephitidae; genus Spilogale; species Spilogale gracilis. The sequence continues at coordinate 13,121 of PITA01000414.1, read as the reverse complement.
CCGAACAATACTAAATCTTCAATTTCAATCCCACAAAGTCATGTGCTTTGTAACTAATAATTTTCAAAGTGTACCTTCATAATTCTTTCATTATTCCATTTGTAAAGCAGATGAACACAATATTTTATAAATATATATTATTATATATTAATTATACATACACTATAAATCATTTTGTTTAGCTCTATTATTTAAGAAGTCTTTATGATCAATATATGCTTCACAATGCCTTCAAGGCTTTCTTCTTCATTTTGAAAACAGCAATAAGATTTGAATGGAAGAACTGGCATTGATACTCCATAGATGGATGTGAATATGAAACGAATATGTCATCCATAAAGATATACAAAATGAAACCAAATGCACCTTGAAACAAATATTTTTGCATGTGTCTAAATTTAGACAGTGTTTCTAATATTCCCAAGAGATATTCCCAAGCTAAAACTGTAAAAAAAATATAACATTATGTACATGTGAAAAGCTTAGAAGCTAAAGTTACAAACTACATAAGTTCCTTATGCCTTCAAAAATAATCCCTGATCCCTTCAACATTGACTTTATCTAATACTGTCTAAATTCTGATTTTGTTATTCACCAACGTAATCCTGAACAACCTGCCCTTTTTATCTTCCTTTTATCCTTTAAACTGATGTCCAACTCTAGTTTCTTTTCCCCAAATTTTTACTCCCTTCTTCAACTAATATTTAGGTACTGCCTCAAACAAAACAACTATATATTGTTGGATCCTATCCCTAGAAATTACTATATCAATGCTGTACTCTGTGAGTAGAACCCAATCAGAAAGCCAGCCTAGGTAAAATCATGTACTTATTTATAATTTATCACATTTGTGCACAAAAAGACCCCCAGCATATACCCAGTGAATGGGGTTAGCAGGAAACAAGTTACCTACGTTGTTCATGTACTCTGAAAGCAGGTCCTGGAGAGCCTGGCGAATGGCATTGCACTCTGCAATAATCCGTTCCCGATGGAAATCTCTAGTGCATGAAGAGTCAGCCAATAGTGCAGCCCCACTGATAATGGCTTCAAGACGTTTCTCTAGTGATGGTCTAATTTCTTCCTCAGTCACTGTGAGTGGATCCAAGACAATTAAATTCTAAAGAAAGAATACATTTCAATAATTAGAACTCTGTTACTTTCCGCTTTTAGGTAAAATAAATATTATTTCTTTTCACATTTAGAATTCAGATGTGACAATAAAGAGAATTTCATTTCCATGCGTTACTCTATGTAAGAATTATTATTCAAATGTGAGAAAAAATTGCGTAATTATGAGCATCAAGTCTAATATCAAACCAACCAGTATCCAAATCTTGTCTTTCCCAATCCCAGACAGTTTGAGCTCAATCAAATGTCTTATACACTATGAACTTCACCTTCCTGATCTGTAAAATTGGAATATTAAAATGTTGCTTGTCTCATAAAACTGTTGTAAGAATTATGTGAATGCTTAATAGAGTGCATGGCACATATGAACTATTATTTACCATAGTCACCTTAATATAGAACTGCATTGTTTACATATATTGTCAAATGTATCATTTCATCCTGACAACACTAAAAAGAGCTGGGCAGTAAAGATATTAACTACACATTTCAACTGGTGATGGGTCAAGCTGAGACTCTCTTGCCTAAAAACGTTGAGCAAATAAACAGTGATTTCAGATGAGTATCCAGGTTGTATAATACGTAATTTAGTATTATTTTCATTATGCCTCATTGTAAATCATACACACTCTAATTAACCTCAACACTAACATATCAAAGAGCATTTGAATTTACTAATTTTAAAAGTAATTTGATCTTCCATCTGATCTATTATAATTCCAGCTATTTCCCACTATTGGAGCCTGACATGGTATTTTTAATATTTCTATTACATATAAGTTTTCAGTCAATAGAAGTGAAATAATCTGTAGCCTATGTTGAAAAGATGGAGGTTATGTGTCTCTAACCATTCTTATATCAAAATATGTCAAGAGAGGAAGCTTTTCCAAGATTGAAGCATAATGTGGTAATTGGAGAAATAATTAGTATCAAATAAAAGCTCTCTAAAGAACTCTTAGCATAAAATAAAATCATATAACAATTTTCAAAATGTGTGTGCATATGTGAGCACGCACATACAAACACAAACAGGCACACAACGATCAGTGTCTAAACTTACATATATGTAAACACACATACATAGAGGTGTATGTATATTATGTGTATATATGTATCTTACACTGACCATTGTCCTATTACATTATGATAAATCTCTGGGGATCAAAAGTAGGATGAAATTTTTAAAACTACAATTCTATGCCAAGCTAGGAAAAGAAAATCATCACAGAAAAAGAAAACATTTCACAACAACTAGAAAAAAAGAAAAATTAGTCCTGTGTAATGTTCACATATATACAATACAACTAGAAATAGATATCTTTTAAATAGATTTTTTTTTAAGATTTTAGATTTTATTTATTTATTTGACAGAGAAAGAGATCACAAGTAGGCAGAGAGGGAAGCAGAGAGGGAGGAGGAAGCAGGCTCCCTGCTGAGCAGAGAACCTGATGTGGGCCTTGATCCCAGGACCCTGAGTTCATGACCTGAGCCAGGAGAGGCTTTAACCCACTGAGCCACCCAGGTGCTCTTTAAATGATCTTTTATAAAATTGATTAAATGTCTTAAAATTTTTCAAAAGAATTCTTCCTTTCATGATTCTATTTCTTTCCTATTTTTCTTCTGTATTACTAGGTTTCTCCATTTTTCCCCTTTAGATGGACAAAAAATGAAAAAAAATAGAAAGGAAATTATTTTTATAAATGTTAAATTTAACATTTTCTTTATCAAGTGCATAATCTTCTTGATTAGACAATAACTCTACCATAGGCTTGGCCATCCATCAAGGATTCTTTCACATATAAATCTACCTCCTTATTTCATTCACCATTTTACCATGTCTGTCTTTGGCTCATTAATTTCATACAAATATTCTATTCCAGTGTTTCATAATAATTATTAAATCAATTAAAACCTTTTTGAAGGTTCAAAACTATTTTTTTGAAACTAGCCCTTCAATGTGATATTATCATTAAGAAGAGACTGAGGGTAACAGAATTCTTGCTCAAATGCCATTAGAAGATGTGTTAGAAACAGCATGTCTCCCACTTATGATGTTAGGTAAAACTGATTCAAGTGTTTACCTGTAAATATTGCTAGAAGAAATGTAATTTTAGATATTCTGGCTATGATTTCATGTCAGAAAACAGCCTTTCTTATAGGATTAAGGTCACTTCAATTTCTGCCCGACAAGACAATTCCTTAAACTATCTTATCTTTGGATTTTTACCTGCTTGATGTTTAAAACCAGATTCTTGGGGCGCCTGGGTGGCTCAGTTGGTTAAGCGACTGCCTTCGGCTCAGGTCATGATCACGGAGACCGGGGATCGAGTCCCAAATCGGGCTCCCTGCTCGGCAGGAAACCTGCTTCTCTCTCTCTCACTCCCCCTGCTTGTGTTCCCTCTCTGGCTGTGTTTATCTCTGTCAAATAAATAAAATCTTTAAAAAAATAAAAATAAATAAATAAATAAAGCCGGATTCTTTGATCTCATCTAAACTCAAGCCATTGCCTCTGCTCTGACATCTGATACCCACATGCAGGACCCTTGATTCTGCCTAAAAGTACTACTGTTCTCCTATTTACATCCTATAAAAGTTTTCACTAACATTGTCAACATTGTCAATAACATTGTCAACAACAACTAACATTGTCAATCAACAAAAAGGTGAGGGTTTTTTATATAACCTGAATGTTGTATAAAGTAGAATGGATATTTGAGACCTATTGAAGTAAAGAATTATTACTCCTAAACATGAGTAAGACGATGAAATAGGGTTCCATACCGCACATCTCTAAAGAAACTGATTTAACAATGAGCTACAAACCGGGACACCTTTATAAAAGCCTCAGGGAATAGCTGAATGTTTCTGGCACCCCAGTGCAGCAAAAAATAAAGAAAAGCAGCATTGAAAAGGATTAAAAACAAACAAAACAAAACAAAACCCACTACTTTCACTTATGTCAAGGTAACACAGCACAGGGCCTACAAAGACTACATTCACCTATAATTTATCCCACTGGGAAAAGTGAGAGCAAAGTGAGCCCTCAGCTTCCCCAGCCTTGTGAAGAAACTGTATAAGACACCCATATACATCTTTCCATACCCAGAATATTGAAAGAACATGGAAAGTTGAGTAATCTGGGAATAGGTAAGAGCAGAGGAAAAAGAGCTTAGGGCAACAAATGAATGAGTGGATCTCAACAAGTGGCAGATCCTACTAATTGGCATGCGGGTTCTAATAAGAATTCTGCCCTCAAAACCAATAGGACCTCCACCCACAGACCCTACAGCTAGCCAACATGTACTACCAGCATTCCATGCAACCCTTCCCTCCCTGTAGCTCATGCTCCCTGCAGACAAGGCATGTGAGCTCCCACAGAAAGCACACAAATATCAGCATCCAGCTGCCTCTCCTGGATTAGGAAGAGGTGCATAACCTGGACCACTTCAGGGCAATGACCTCAGGAAGACAAACAGGAGGATCTCAAGCACCTTGCCTAGCTTTGCAGGATCAAGCTAAGGCACACAGTCTAAGGTTTCTCCCCCAGGAGAATAAGAGAGAATAAAGCAAGTTCTTACATAGAAAGAGTCTGCGAAACCCATACAATATCTCTAGCCTGATTGATGGGTGATCTTTCTCTCCTGAGGCCAGTCAGTAAAGAGGAAGTGACTGCTTCAAATGTGAAGACAGAATGAAAGGTTTAAGGAACACAAAGAACCAGAAAAAAAGCAAAGAAATATGATCTCACCAAAGGAATAAAATCAAGGTCCAGTAGCTGATAATAAAGAAATGGTGACTTACTAATTGCCTGAAAATAATTCAAAATAATCATCTTTAAAAGCTCATCAAGAGAGAACACAAATAGTCAATTCAATGAAATCAGGAAAACAATACATGAACAAAATGGTAAGTCTAACAAAGAAAGAGAAATTGTAAAAAAATAACCTAACAAAAATTCTGGAGCTGAAGAATACAATGACTGAACTGGAAATTCGCTAAAGGGATCAAGAACAGAGTAGAGCATGCAAAAGAAGGATCAATGAACTCAAGGACAAATTCTTTGAAATTACCTAGTCAGAGGAGCAAAAAGAAAAAACTATTAAAAAGAGTAAAGAACACTTACAGTTCTCTGGAACTCCATCCAAAAAAAATCAATATACACATTACAGGAATCCCGGAAGGAAAAGAAAAAGAGAAAGTTCAGAAATCTTATTTAAAGACATAATGACCAAGAAAATTTCACAAACTGGATCCATAAGGCATAAAAAATCCCAAACAGATTAAACCTAAAAAGTTCTTCACTGAGATACATTACAATCAAATTGTCAAAAGTCAAAGACAAAAAAGAATTTTGAAAGCAACAAGAGAAAAGGAACTTATCTAATACAAGGGAGTCCCCATAAAAATATCATCACATTTCTCAGCAGAAATCTTGATGGCCAGAAGAAAGTAAAATGATATATTCAAAAGACTGTAAGAAAAATGTGGCAACCAAGAATACCATAAATGGCAAAGAAGTTCTTCAGAGGAAGAGATAAAGACATTTCCAGACAAAAGCTGAGGTTCATCACCACGAGGCCCACATTAAAGACATGCTAAAAAGAGTTCAAACTGAAACAAAGGATGTTAATTAGCAACATGAAAAAATATAAAAGTGTAAAACTCACTGGTAAAGATAAATATGGCAGGGTGCCTGGGTAGCTCAGTCATTAAGCTGTCCTCAGCTCAGGTCTTGATCCCAGGGTCCTGGGATTGAGCCCTGCATTGAGCTCCCTGCTCAGCAGGAAGCCTGCTTCTCCCTCTCCCACTCCCCCAGCTTGTGTTCCCTCTCTTGCTGTCTCTCTCTGTCAAATAAAGACATAAAATCTTTAAAACAAAAGATAACTATATCAATTCAGAATACTCTAACATCGTAATGATGGTGGACAAATCACTTACAAGTATAGTATAACAGTTAAAAATATTAAAAATAATTAAAACTATAAAAATTTACTAATGAACACAACATAAAAAGATATAAGTTGTAACAAGAATTTTTAAAAATGTGGAGAGGGATAAAAGTACATGATTTTGGGAGAGCCTGGGTGGCTCAGCTGGTTAAGCACCCAACTCTTGACTTTCGCTCAGGTCATGATCTCAGAATCTTGGGATAGAGCCCACCTCAGGCTCTGCACTCAGGAGGGAGTATGCTTGAGATTATCTCTCTCCCTCTGCCCCTCCCCCCATACTCTCTCCAGTAAGTAAATAAATCTTTTTTTTAAAAAGTATATGATTTTGTATGTATTCAAAGTTAAATGATCATTTTAAAATAAACTGTTATTACTATAAAATATGTTATTTAAGCCTAATGGTAACCATAAAAAGTAATTCTTGTAGTGCCTGGGTGGCTCAATCAGTTAGGTGTCCAACTTTTGATTTGGGGTCAGGTTATGATCTCAGGGTTGTAGGATCAAGGCCTGTATCAGACTCCAGATTCAGCAGAGAGTCTGCTTGAGGATTTTCCTCCTCTCCCTCTGCCCCTCCCCCTGCTCTTGCCCTCCCTCTCCCTTTCTCTTTCTCAAATAAACAAATAAATCTTTTTAAAAAAAAACAATCCTATAGTGGATATACAAAAGATAAAGATAAAGGAATCAAAGCATACTACTACAAAAAAAAATAAATCATCAAATTAAAAAGGAAGATAAGAAAGGAAGAAACAAAGGAACTGCAAAATAGAAAAAAAAAATTGGCAATAGTAAGTCCTTACCTATCGATAAATTACTCTAAATGTAAGTGAATTAAATTATCCAATCAAAAGACACATAATGGCTACACATATATTTTTTAAAAGAAAGAAAAAGAAAAAAACTACATGCTGCCTCAAAGAGGCTTATGTTAGCTTTAAGGTCACAGATAGGCTGCAAGTGAAATGCTATAAAAAGATATTTCATGAAAATGGTAACCAAAAGAGCCAGATGGCTCTATCTGAAATAGTTTTTACATCAAAAACTGTCATGATACAGGGGCACCTGGGGGCTCAATCATTAAGCATCTGCCTTTGGCTCAGGTCAGGTCATGATCCCAAGGTCCTGGGATTGAACCCTGTATCATGCTCCCTGCTCAGCGGGAAGTCTGCTTCTCCCTTTCTCACTCCCCTTGCTTGTGTTCCCTCTTTAGCTGTGTTTCACTGTATCAAATAAATAAATAAAATCTTTTAAAAAATAATATAGAAGATAATCTATTTAAAGAAACTGTCATGATACAAAGAAGAATACTATATAATGATAAAAGGATCAAGTAATCAAGAGGATATAACAATTATAAATATATATGCACCCAACATCAGAGCACTTAAATATATAAAGCAATTATTAACAGATCTGAAGGGAGAAATAGACAACAATAAAATAATGGTACAGGATACCAATATCCTACTTTTAGTAATGGATAGATCAACCAGACAAAATCAGTAAGAAAACACTAGACTTAAACTACATGGTAGATCAGGTGAACCTAACAGACATACAAAATATCCCAGCCAATAGCATCAGAACACATATTCTTTTCAAGTACATATGGAACATTCTCTAGGATAGATCATATATTAACCCATAAAACTAGTCTTAACAAATTTCACACTTAAATTTATCTTTTCAGCCCACATGATATGTGATAAGAAATGAGAAATAATAGAAATTTGAAAATTTACAAATATATTGAAATTAACACATTCCTATACAACCAATGGGTCAAGGAAATTAAAGAGAAATCAAAAAATATCTTAAAACCAATGAAAAGGGAAATATAACATACCAAAACTTAGGAGATGCAACAAAAGCAATTTTAAAAGGAAAGTTAATAGTAATAAACACCTACTTTAATAAAGAAAAAAATCTCAAACAGCTTAACTTTATATTTCAAGAAACTGGAAGAATAAACTAAGCCCAAAGTTAGCACAGGGAAGAAAAATAAAGATGAGAGCAGAAATAAATAAGAGAGAGAAAAGGAAAAAAGAAAGAGAGAGAGAGGATCAACAAAACAAAGATTGGTTTCATAAAAAGATAAACAAAATTGGGGAGCCTGGGTGACTCAGTTGTTGCATGTCTGCTTTCAGCTCAGGTCATGACCCAGGGTCTGGGATTGAGCCCACCGCAGGCTCCCTGCTCAGTGGGAAGCTTGCTTCTCCCTCTCCCACTCCCCCTGCTTCTATTCCCTCTCTCCGTGTCAAATAAATAAATAAAATCTTTAAAAAAGACAAAAACAAAATTAACAAACTTTTAGCTGGAATAACTCTTTAGAAGTCCCAAATAATTACTTTAAAAACTGGAGACATTACAACTGATATCACAGAAATTACAAAGGACCATAAGAGACTATTCTAAACAATTACATGGGAACAAATTGAATAACCAGAAGAAATGAGTAAATTACTAGAAACATACAGTATACCAAAAATAAATCATGAAGAAATAGAAAATCTGAACAGATAAAGACTAATCAATCATTAAAAATCACCCAACAAAGAAAAACACAAGACCAGATAGTTTTTCTAGTGAATTCTACCGAACATTTTTTTCTATCAAACATGTAAAGACAAAAATAATACCAATCCTTCTCAAACCTTTCCAAAACTTTTAAGAGTAGGGAATACTCCCAAACTCATTCTGAAGCCAGCATTACCCTGATATCAAAGCCAGCGAAGAATATTACAAGAAAAGAAAAGTAGGGGCCAATATCCCTGATGAATCGAGTTGCAGAAATCCTCAACAAAATCCTATCAAACTGAATCAAGAGCATATTTAAAATATTATGTACCATGACTAAATGGGATTTATCCTGGTTGCAAGGATGGTACAAAATATGAAAATCAATAAGTGTGATATACCACATTATCAAAAGAAAGATTAAAAATCATATGATCATCTAAATAGACACAGAAAAACCATTTGACATAATTCAACAGTCTTTATATAAAAACTGTCAACAAATAGGTATAGAAGGATTGTATATCAACACAATAAAGACCATAAATGCCCAATTCACCATTATAAGATTAAATAATGAAAAGTTGAAAGCTTTTCCTCTAGAACAGGAGACAAGATAAGCATGACCGCACTTTCTACTTTTATTCAGCATAGTACTGGAAGTCTTAGCTACAGTAACTGGACAAGAAAAAAAAAAAAAAGAGGCATCCAAATTGGAAGGAAGAAGTAAAACAGTTTCTTTTCACAGATGACATGACCCTATATACAAAAAAACTCTAGGGGTACCTACTGTCTCAGTCAGGTAAAGCAGCTGTTTTTGGCTCAGGTTATGATCACAAGGTCCTGGGATGGAGCTCCGCATCAGGCTCCCACTCATTAAGGAGCCTGCTTCTACCTCTCCCTCTGCCTGCTGCTCCCCCTACTTGAGCTCTGTCATATAAATAAAACTTTTAAAAAATACTCTGAAGATACCACCAAGAACTATTACAACTAAAAAAAAAAATTCACTAAAGTTATAGGATAAAAATCAACATACAGAAATCAGTTGTATTTCTATACATTAAAAATAAGCTATTAATTATTATAGAAAACAATCTCATTTGATAAAGCACCCAGAAGAACAAAATACATAAGAATAATTTAGCAAAGGGGGATGCCTGGGTGGCTCAGTGGGTTAAAGCCTCTGCCTTCGGCTCAGGTCATGATCTCAGGGTCCTGGGATCAAGGTCCACATCGGGCTCTCTGTTCGGCAGGGAGCCTGCTTCCTCCTCTCTCTCTGCCTGCCTCTCTGCCTACTTGTGATCTCTCTCTGTCAAATAAATAAATAAAATCTTAAAAAAGAAAAAAAGAACAATTTCGCAAAGGAGATGACAGATCTGTATACTGACATTATAAAGCATTAATAATTGAAGAATAATAAGCAAATAAATGGAAGGGTATCTTATGCTCACAGTCTGAAGATTAATATTGCTAAAATGTCCAGATACAACCCATATGACCTACCAAGTCAATGAAATCCCTATCATTGGCATTTTTCACAGAAATAGAAAAAACAATTCCATAATTCATACAAAACTACAAAAGACCCCCAAAAGTCAAAAGTCTTGAGCAAGAAGGACAAAACTGGAAGCATCACACTTCCTAATTTCAAACTGTATAACAAAGTTTTAGTAATCAAAACAGTACAATACTGACATAAAAGTAAGCATATAGACCTAGAATAGAAATACAGAGATGCAGATATACAGTTGACTGTATACGCAGTCAACTAATCTTCAAGAAGGATGTCAAGAACATACAAGGTGGAAAATATAGTCTCTTCAATAAACAGTGCTGGGACAACTGGGTGACTGCATGCAAAAGGATGAAACTGAACCCTTATATTACACCATAAACAAAAATCAACTTCAGATGAATTAATGACTTAAATGTAATACTTGAAAATGTAAAATTCATAGAAGCAAAATAGAGGGAAAGTTGCTTGATGTGGTTCTTGGTAATGCTTCTTTGGATACCAGTGACAATGAAAGCAAAAACAGAAAAGTGGGATTACATCAAACTAACAATTTTTGCACAGCCAAAGAAATAATCAACAAAATGAAAAGCAACCTACAGGATGTGAGAAAATATTTGCAAATTGTATATATGTGATAATGGATTGATATCCAAATTATATAAAGTACTCATGCAACTCAATAGCAATTTTTTTAAAAAAACAAACAAAACATTTAAAAATGAACAAAGAACTGAATAGATATTTCTCAAGAAAACATATGAATGGACATTAGATATGTGTAAAAGTATTCAACATCATTAATCATTAGGAAAGTATAAATCAAAACCACAAAGAGATATCACTTCACATAAAGAATGGCCATTATTAAAATATAAATACATAAAATTTCGCATATATGGCAAGTGTTGGTGAGGAGGTGGAGAAAGGGGAATCCTTGTGTATTGTTGGTGGGGATGTATATTGGTACAGCCATTATGGAACACAGTATGGAATTCCTTCAGAAAATGAAAAATAGAGCTACCATATGATCCAGCAACCCTCTCTGTGTATTTACCTACTGGAATTGAAATTAGGACCTCAGACACCCTGTTCATTGCAGCCATTATTCATAATAGCCAAGAATATGGATGTATTTGTCTATCAGTAGATAAGTGATAAAGAGAATGTGGAATATATATACAATAAAATATTATTCAGCCCTAAAAAAGAAAAAAAAATCCTGCCATTTGTAACAACATAGACCTGGAGGACAATATGCTAAATGAAATAAGCCAGGTACAGAAAAACAAACATCTTATTATCTCACTTATACTTGAAATCTAAAATAGTCAAACTATAAAAGCAAAGAGTAAAATAGTAGTTTTCAGAGACTGGTGGGAGGGAAAAAAGAGGTGATGTCAAAGGGCACACATTTTCAATTATGCAAGATAAATTCTGCAGATACACTATATAGCATAGTACCTGTAGTTAACAAAATATATTGTATACTTAAATTTTGCTAAAAGGACAGATCTTATGTTAAATGTTCTCAGCACAAAATAATAATAAGGTTGATTATGATGATGATGCTGAAGAAGAAGGAAAAGAAGGTGGGAGGAAACTTGGTGGTAATGAATATCTATGGTCTTGACAGTGGTGATTGTTTCCCAAGTGTACAGTTATCACCAAAATCATCTGGTTGTATATATTTAATATGTTCAACTTTTTACATGTCAATCATACCTCAATAGTTTGTTTAAAAAAAAAACTCATCTTTTATTCTGTTTTATCTTTTTTTCTTTTAAAGATTTTATTTATTTATTTCACAGAGAGAGAGATCACAAGTAGGCAGAGAGGCGGAACCAGGACCTGAGCTGAAGGCAGATGCTTAACCCACTGAGCCACCCAGGCACCCTATTTTACCTTTTTTTAAAGATTTTATTTATTTGACAGAGAGAAACACAGCTAGAGAGGGAACACAAGCAGGGGGGGTGAGAGAGGGAGAAGCAGGCTTCCTGCTGAACAGGGAGCCCTATGCAGGACTCGATCCCAGGTCTCCCGGATCATGACCTGAGCTGAAGGCAGATGCTTAACAACTGAGCCACCCAGGCACCCCAAAACCTCATCTTTTATTTAAAAAGAATTATCTGCCCTGAAACGTATTGAAATATTCTTTCCGTTTCTGTGGCATTAATTCTATGAAAGACAAACAAGAGCTCACTCTATTGAACACAGAAAATATTTTCCCTTTCTTCTAGGATTTGCTCAATATATTTCTTCCTTACTTTTCATATACTCTGCTGACAGAAAAATGTTTTTTCAAAAAAAGAGCCCTAACTTCATTGTCTTCTAGTAGATTGCTTTTATTTGGGAGGTGGTATAGGTTGGAGATTATGAGACCAAGTATAATTCATGGGAAGAGTTAGCCTGAGTTTGAATCCTGACTCATTAGCTACGAGTAAATTTATCCATGTTTTTATCAGCCTTCATATTTTCATCTCTTTCAGCATGACCTGTAAGTTATTTAGTTAGGGAATTTGATTCCTCATTTTTCTTCATATTTTCATCTCTTTCAGCGTATATTGTAAGTTATTTAGTTGGGGAATTTGATTCCTCATTTTTCTTCATACTATTCAAAATTGAAAATGCTTACTTGTACACGATCACTCAGCTAGTAAGTAGCAGAAGCAATATTCTGTCCAGTCTATTTCTAATTCTATATTATAACTATTATGTAATTCTGCTTTCATTGTTTCATTTAAATATCACCAAACCTCCTTGTGAGGTATTATCATGAATTTATAAATGTTAAAACTGAAGGTAAGCAAGATTATGTAATTTATCTAATAATACTCTTAGAAGATTTAGGATACTACTCTTAACTTTATAAAACTTCCAATCCACGTAATTTCCTACTACTCTGGGGAAGCTGAGATTCCACCACCTGGTATACTACTCCACTTACTTATCTCTCAGCACGCTTTTTAATTCATTTTTCTTATCATCTGTCTTCAGGATAATCTTTCTCTCTCTCT